>JAJONR010001356.1:0-125856 GCA_029582245.1 Solanum etuberosum
CCTTCTTTGAAATAGAAAGTTTGAAGGCTCCATGGAAGAAAGATTTCCATGAATCAAGACTACCATACCTTATTGAAGATTCTTCACGAATTTGGGTAACAAAGATGAGTCCTTGAACCTAGACTTCAACTTCTTCTTCTTCTTCTATGGAGGTTTTAGTGAGAGAAATATTTGGGAGGGAATGAGTTATTTTGGGGTCTTGAAAGAATAAATTAATTGACTTAGTTTAGAGGTCTGTTATGCTTATATAGGTAGTCTAATTAATATTAAAATGACCCTACGTAATTAATTAATTAATCCTAAGCTCCTCCCTTAACCCCCAACTTAACAACTAAATACCAAAACTGCCTTCACCCATGAGACCTCACCAACGGACCGTACTGGTCAAACGTGGGTGATGTTCTGGGGCTAGGAAAACAAGGGAAGGTCCAGCCTTGACCCACGACCCCCACCTGCGGGGCGTGGGTCCATCCACGGATCGTGGATGCCCTTTGTGGGTAGGCTGTCTTTTGACAGCTTTTTGGGCTGTCTCAAGGTCCTCCTCAAGGACCCTTGGTTGGTCCTTGGGGGGTCGTACCTTGACGTCTACACCCAAAAATACTTATATTGAGTACCAGAGGTTATATTATGATTCTAACCTTTACGTTAAACCCCAATTAGGCTACTAGTTTACATATTAGGCTTTAGCTTAGTTTACTAGTTTTCCGGAGTGTTACATTATCTCCCCCTTGGAGACATTCGTCCTCGAATGACGATCTAGACACCTTACGGAATTAAAGACTCAAGACTAGCAGCCCATCATGCATGCAACATCAAAATAATGCACAATTCAACGGAGGAAACTTCAACTCCATCTCAATCATAGTCAATGCAACATAGGGAAGTAGGAACTACATCTAACAACCCAATATGCATGAAATTTGACATTTCTCATGTTCATAGCAGAAACTACCTTCTCCAACAAAATCATGCTCATCATAACATCATGAAGCAAATCATGCAATTACTCTCAAAAGCATATTAAAGCATGTTCAACAATTTATCTCATGAAGCATATAGGCAACTCATACTAAATTCACATCAACATGAGGAACATAATGCATGAAAAAAACTCATTTTCTTACTAAATATGAATTTCATCAAGAACATGCATATCATAAGGAAATCATGAAAAACAAATATCACACACATGACTCCAAATCATGAATTAAGTCACAAGGAACCTTTTGTCTCAAGCTAGAATAGAAATATAAGAAAGAGATAAGGATATCAGAACTTTCAACAACCTTTCCTTCTAAGCATACCATCTCCCCCTTGGGAGTAAGCCCCTACTAAGGCTAACATCGAAATCTAACAAATAGCATAGGGATCTTAATAAAACATTTACATCTATAAGGAACTATCAACATACCAGTGCCTTCATCCGGAAGGGCTCCTTTGTCCTCTCTAGACCGGAGTGCATAAAAATGACCATACTTGGGAGAATTGGGATCTGGATCACTAAGAGAAGCTTGTTTGGCCTCTCTCCCTTTTGCCGCGAGTGTAGGGAAATTTTTCACTTGATGATCACTCTTTCCACAACCATAGCAACCATCTGTACCGGCTAGGCACTTCCCATGGTGCTTCTTTCCACATTTGGTGCAAGTGGGCTTAGGTAATGGAAACCCACTAAATTTCTCTTGGTTAATCCTAGGGGCATTGGAAGAATCTTGATTGAAGGATGTCTTTTTGAACCTTGGTTAACCTTGCTCATCGGGCTTAGCTCTTTTTATCTCTCTATTCTTTCTCTTGAGTTTTGACTCCTCCATTTGTTGGGAATGCACCATAAGCCTAGAGACATTCATATTATCATGGAGCATTGCCGTATGGCATTCTTCTCCAACTAAGTCGGACACACCCATCATAAACCTATTCATCTCATCCCTCGAATCTGCCACCATAGATGGAGCATACTTGAATAGTTGAGTAAATTTCAAGGCATACTCGTTGACACTCATGCTACCTTGCTTAAGGTTAATGAATTCCTCCACCTAAGCCTCCCTTAACTCTCGAGGAAAGAACCTATCTATAAATGCTTTCTTAAACACCTCTCAATCTATGGGACCCCCTCCTACCGGCCTATTTATCTTCCATTGAGTATACCAAACTTGAGCAACATCCTTCAATTGGTAAGCGACTAGTTCCGCTTTTTCTACCAAAGTCACCCCCATGGCATCAATTATTTTATAAACTTCATCCACAAATTCTTGAGGATCCTCTCCCACTTTGGAACCAAGAAACACAGGAGGATTCATTCTTGTAAAGTCCCTCAATCTAGAAGTCGTGGAATTAAAATTAGGGTTCACATGAGTCCCAACATCTCTATTGACTTGGGCCGTCATAGCTTGAGCCAATGTTAGAAAAGCCGACCTAATTTCCACATCTGTCATAGCCGGAGGATTAATCGGAGCTTGATTAGCTTAAGGATCTTGGTTCACTTGAGGAACTTCTTCATTAACATTGTTACCCTCCATTCTACTTACGTTAGCCCTTCGTGTATTCATATCCTGAAGACACAAAAGATGGATTAGGAGATGGACTTTATAGAGTTAAACTCTATGGCACGACTCAAGAGTAATGAAAGAAGTATACTTTCCTAACATCTTATAGCCTATCATTCATAAATGTGGCGCGCTTCACACTCATGAACAAGACTCTACTAGACGTGGCTTATGACACATCATCCTAAAACCATCTCAAAATCTTGTGCTCTGATACCATGTTTGTCACGACCCGAGCCTACACCCAGGACGTGACACGGCGTATAAGACTCCGAAAAGCCTCACACAAGCCTCATAGCATATCATAACATAAGACATAAGAAATGATGCAGAATTTAAAAACTTTTATCCATACAATCGAAGTCTTTATTTAAAAGCAAGCGGAAGTCTAACTTTGTCTCACATGGCCATCTAATACAACTTTGAATTAATAATAGGGTCACAACCCTTCAACATAGTACGAAACATAAAATGACATGAAAGAAACTACTAAAGACTCATACGTCCTCGAATCTTGAGGACTCACCACAAGCTAGGAGAATAGTTGATCTAAGCTTGAATCCAAAGAAATAACCTTAAGAACCGGAACCTACACTTTGTAGAAAAAATGTAGAAGATATATGGGTTAGTTCAAAAATGCACTAAGTATGATAGCCATGCAAAAATCATGCTAAAAAGTACATTTTTGTTGGAAACCATGCTATATGACAAGTTTGAGAATCATCATGAACATTAGTATAAAATCATAAGTCACAAGCATGATCAACATGTAAATCATTATAACATAATAGAACCATCTCTTAGGTAACCCTAAGTTATACTTGTGCAGTGTATGAATGGCATCCCATAATACCACACATACCAAGTACCACATTGAGGTCACCATAACATACTTACCATTCTTCATTCTCATCTTTAGTTAATACTCATAGATAAGGAACATTCTCATTTAATAAGTCAAGTCAAGGAAAATAACTAATAACAACAATACAAGTTAAGCATTCATCATTACATTTAGCCTTTAAGTCAACATTCTCATTAGCATCATTATAAGCACATTTATCTCATTAGACATTATGACATTTGAGAAACACACCATAGCCACTCTCAAAGCCTACTCGTGCAATGCATGAATGGCATCCCATACTACCACCCACACTTCATAGAACCTCTTGAGTAACCATAGCACATAACTCACATGATGGGAATAAGTCCTAACCGACATAGACCATGTGAGAAAATCAGGTATCATGTCCCACACCGAAAAGAGTTGGTCTACTTTCCTAAGGTAGAACTGATAATTTAGCTTAGGTGGATCCACTAGATAATAACCTATGTGGGCACATAGTTATGGGATAAGGAAGGTGTTACTAGAAACCCGGCCTAACATGGGGAGAGCTTCCACTTTACGATATCCACTCGGTGTTAAACATTAAATTCCCATAGAGTAGTTCATTCTCTTTTTAAGATTAATACACATGAGAGGGATGCCATTGGCCTACCGACCCAAGGTACATTATTACACACATGAAAGGGTGTCATTAGCTTACCGATTCAAGGTGCATTATTAAACACATGAAAGGGTGCCATAAGCCTACCGATTCAAGGTACATTATTAGAATAGCTCATTGAATCGTCATGAAAGGGATACCATTGATCTACCGATTCAAGGTTCATCATTATCATAGTTCATTGACTCATCACGAAAGGGATACCATTGGTCTACCGATTCAAGACAAAGCCTTAGAATACTTCATTAGTCATTTATAAAAGGAATGCCATTGTCTACCGATTCAAGATTCATTAAGTCAAGATACCTTTAGTTACACAAGAAGAGGATTCCCTAAGCCTACCAATTCAAGGTACATCAATCAAAATCACTTTAAATTACACATTAAGAGGATGCCCTAAGCCTACCAATGCATGGTACATTATACATTGAGAAAATCCTTTTACAACATGTCAATCATCATTCGTAAGTGTATAATTAAGAATAGTCTTTAAATAAACACATCATCACTATCATAAGCATAGCAATTTCATTCTCAAGCTATTCATAAAGCATGTACATAAACATCAAGATCATACATAATTCTCATAATTGCCCTTCAAGGACCATAGATCGCATTCAATCAACACACCTAGAATTACTACATTAGGAATGGATAATAACATGATTCAAGTAATTAAACTAATACAAGAACAATTCTATAATATTCATCTTACTACAATTCACCCACATCACAAAGTCATAAATTAGGGTTATGGGGAAATTCATGGATTCATGGGAGACTTTTATCATAAAACAACAATTCATTCATAATATATGATAATTAAATCACTGAAAATGTTTTTAGGAAGAATCCATGACTTGGAGTGAAAACCGTAGGTTTTGGAGAATTTTTATCTTTGAAAAAGAAAGTTTGAAGGCTCCATGGAAGAAAGCTTTCTATGAATCAAGAATACCATACCTTATTGAAGATTCTTCACGAATTTGGGTAGAAAAGATGAGTCCTTGAACCCTAGACTTCAACTTTTTCTTCTTCTTTTATGGAGGTTTTAGTGAGAAAATATATGGGAGGGAATGAGTTATTTTGGGGTCTTGAAAGAATGAATTAATTGACTTAGTTTAGAGGTCTATTAGGCTTATATAGGTAGTCTAATTAATATTAAAACGACCCTACATAATTAATTAATTAATCCTAAGATCCTCCCTTAACCCCCAACTTAATAACTAAAGACCAAAACTGTCTTCACCCACGAGACCTCACCCACGGACCGTGGGTGGGTCCACGGACCGTACTGGTAAAACATGGGTGATGGTTTGGGGCTAGGAAAACCAGGGAAGGTCCAGCCTTGACCCACGACCCCCAGCTACGGGGCGTGGGTCCATCCATGGATCGTGGATGCCCTTCGTAGGTAGGCTGTCTTTTGACAGCTTTTTGGGCTGTCTTAAGGTCCTCTTCAAGGACCCTTGGTTGGTCCTTGGGGGGTAATACCTTGACGTCTTCACCCAAAAACACTTATATTGAGTACTGGAGGTTATTTTATGACTCTAACCTTTACGTTAAACCCCAATTAGGCTACTAGTTTACACATTAGGCTCTAGCCTAGTTTACTAGTTTTCTGGAGTGTTACATCAGCATATCCATCTAGGAAGCAATAGTACTCCTACCCTGCCAACCTGTCAAGCATTTGATCAATGAAGAGGACTGGGTAGTGATCCTTTCGTGTGGCCTCATTCAGCTTTCAGTAATCCATGTAAATCCACCGACCAATAACCATTCTTGGGGGGATTAATTCAGTCTTCTCGTTCTTCACCATTGGCATACCTCCATTCGTTGATAGACACTTATCCAGAATTTAGACTTTGAAGAATAAAATATGTTCTTATCCTAAAGTCTTTGATAGCGGCGCCAAAAACCTGTTGCTCCGAAATGCACACACAAGTATGCATGGTCACACAAGTAATATAGTTACGATTGTAAATAATTAATACTGAATTTAACTAACAATGAACAATTCAAATTCGGTATTTAAATAATAATTAGGATGATTCCAAGGCTGTAACATTCAAAGAATTAATGCATCACATCTCTTTCATGGATTTCATAAGATTATAAAATTACTCATTTACAGGGTTGACATTGTGATCATGATCTCTCGACCTCTAACCACCCTCCCTATTCACTATCCAACTACATCATTGAGCGGGAATAGACAAACTCAACAGCAAAGCATTTAATTTTAGTTATGTTTTGTAACCATCTCCATATTCGTCTCTTGAGTTCAAGAGTAGACAATGCATATATCTCAATGGTGATCAAACATTGAAATACTAAAGGTATAAGGGTCAAAATTACCCCCGAACTATGTAAAATACACTTATATCCTCCATTACATTTTGGGATAAAAACTACCCTTGCTATTATCCCAAGCGACCACAAATACACTCAACAGTTAACAATCCAATTTTTTAGTGACATGGCAAGCCGAAAGGGACTAATCCCTGAAACTAGGCCTTCCAAACTAGGATTCATTACAAGATACTAGAATTTTAGTGGCAACAAAAGTCACCACAAAATCCCAAAGTAGTACAACTAAAGTAACCATAAATCCAATAAATATTGCCACCTTAGCTTAGATATCATGGTCCTTACCTTGGCGAAAATAGCAGTCTGAAAAGAATCTGGAATAGAATAAACAGAACTGAATCTCACTTGATAATGTACTCCCCCTCCCCATGGTATCTCTTAATTATGGATATATGAAAAACAGGACGGACTCCGTGATACACCCAAATTACACTTCCTAAAAGATCTATAAAGAGGTTGTTGTTCAAATATAGAACCTAAGCAATGTTAGGGTCAATCCTATGAGGAATATGATTTGGACCTAGTTCAATTTCTATTATTTGTGTTCTTATTAGTGTTCTTTCCGAAAGGGGGGTTTTGTGTAACAAATAAAGTTTTGTAATCTTCACAAGTAGAAAAGTATCAAGTTAACATGTTTGAAAACAATAAAAGATGAAAATAGGGTCTTGTGATCCCCATGAAGTTATAAATTAGTAAGATTAGATGTTAGTAAACTTTTAGTGTGTAGCATGCAAGATTGGTAGGTTAAGTTCACTTAAGTGGTTTGTCCTCTAAATAAGTGAATATCACCACACAACTTTGTCCATCTATTGATGTATGTTTTACTAACCCTTAACCTTGATCCCAAATTATGTATTTCCAAACAAGGTCAAGCTATTACATGAGGATTGATAGCCTTAAATCTCCATTGTATAATTCCTTTTTCCATTCCTTACCCCTTGGTACGACATGTAGTAATAAGGAGAGTTCTACCGTAAGCCTCTATTTAAAAAAATCAAAGTGAAGGGAAATGCAATATATTAATGCAAAATTTTCAAGGATTACTATATATTAGGTCTAGTTTGTTGATTCTTCATTGTTCGTGCAACCCTAGTTGTTGATTTAGCTGCTCATCCTTTTATGATAATTGTCAATGAAAAATAAATTATGCATAACCATACACTTACAAGATTAATAGTAAAAAACTCGTAATCATGAATTGAAATTCAAAGTCAAAACCCAAAGATCAAAGTGTGATTTCTTTCAAAAAATTCATGAATTATAGCAAAGTACTTATTTATTCTACTTCAAGAACTAAAATGAACACTGAGTGTAAAAGAAAACCAATGAAAAATATTAAAGACATTAAATGCCTATCTAAAACAAACTAAGAAAATTGGGCTCGACAACTCTACGTGTCGTAATCCCTTTTACGGTCCGTGAAAATCTCTCATAGACGTAGTTTAGGCATAGTCTCAAGAATTTTTCCATAGAAAATAAATGCGATCTATGGAAACTACAGCCAGTGAAGTATTTCATGGACTGTGGAGGCTTAAACGGTCCATGAAGCTTTCCGTGAAGGGTGCTCCGTCAGTTTTTAAGTTGGATCATTTTGGTCTTTCCCATATGCATTTGGTACTTAAACTATATCGTATTAATCTTTATTCTTAGACTAAACCATGACAGTTTACACCTAGTTAAGGTCTTATAAAGTGTTAAACAGTTATTTTACGTTCATTAACATTTAAAGTCATTAGAGCAAGGTTTCAAGAGGAGAAAAGCTAGGGTTTAATCGTTCTTTGAGTTTCATCGATTTTGCCAAGAACTTTGTTCTTCCAGGTATGTAAGGTTTTCATTGTGTTGGACAAGTTTGTTCTCATGCCCTATATCTTCTTTCAAATTAGTAAAAGAGTAATCTAGGTTTCTATCCTTAGATTTTAGTATTCTTGAGATGAGTTGATATTGAGTTCTGAGTTTTTGAAATACTGATTATAAAATTCTATTTCCAGATTATTGAGTTGCTATAGCTTGCATTGAGATTCTTGAGTGGATTGTTCATGTCTATTTTTCAGCATGAACCCTAGTTTTTGAGTATTCATTGAGTTCTTATTGAGAATCTTTTAAACAAAACATAATTGTTTCAAATGAGTTTAGAGAAAATAAAGAGGAGTTTGTGAAAGAGCTTAACCAAGATTTAAGCAAGAGTATAAAGGAACTAAGTATTTCACAAATGTTTCATTTTTACATGAAAAAAGGGAATACGTTTTTTTGAGAAAAGTTAAAAGAATTTTCAGAAAGATTGAGTACAAAGCAATTACCTCTTAAAGAGGCCCCCTTTAAGTAATTATCTCAACCCAAAATGTATTTTTACATTGAGGAAAGAGAAACCTTATTTTCTAAATGAGCAATGAGTTTTAAAGATATTTCAGAGTATTTACCTCTTTTAAGAGGATAATTTGAGCAATTATCTCAAACCCGAGAAAGAGTATGTTTTATACATTTAAGCAAGAGTATATATTATTGGGAGTAGCATTGAGCACCGATATAGGGAGAGTTCAGGCAATTCACAACCCCCATAAAACATGTCTTGCAAACATGGGTACAAGATCATATTTTTTAGATGAATCCTTAGTGCCTTCGGGTAGAGCATAGTGGATCCACTTAGTTGAGAGGTTCTATATCACGCCACGATAAAGGATAGTTATGGTAGCATAGACAAGATGATGTATCATCATGTAGCTCATAGTGATGGTTGTCGGTTAGAAAATCTCCCAATAGAGTGTATTTTAAAACAACACTTAGTATGTTTTCAGAGATGAGTAAGTATTTTGTAAAGTTAAATGATTTTATTCATTGAATTCTTTACATTAAGTTGAGTTTATGTTATATCAATTGTAGTCCTTTCATTCAGTTATTTTACCTCGGCTATATTACATACTCGTACAATCAAATATAATGATGTCATTTGACCTACATATTTTTATGATGCAGATAGAGGTGTTTATGATCATCAATAGGTGCTCCATTAAGATCACTCTACACTACAAACAGTTTTGGTGAGCCTCCTTGCATTCTAGATGACTTCACATTTACTTTCAGTCTAGTTGTTTTGAGGCATCGTGGGTCTTGTCCTAACACCTATATTAAATATTAGAGGCTTCATAGATATATAAAGTCGAGGAGTCTCTTAGTACTTTCTTTACTTTAAAGATGTTTTGCAAATTATTATTATTATTATTATTATTATTATTATTATTATTATTATTATTATTATTGTGAGTACTTCCAGACATTCTTATTGAGTTTTAATTTGAGATTGATTTTTGTTCTAAGCCTATTATTACTTGAGTGAGTCTTTTGTTAAGTAGTCATCCAGGCCAAGGGTTCTCTTGGGGATCAGAATTGGTTCTCAAGTGCCGGCCATATCCAGGGTCTAGGCTCGGAAAGTGACAAACATGATATTAGAGAACAGAGTTCAAGAGTCCTTGGGTGTCTATGAAGTTGTGTCTAGTAGAGTACTTCTTATCAGTGTGAAGCTCACCACATCTACAATTGGAAGGCTATGACATTTAGGAACATTTAACTTTCTTTTTACTCCTGTTCGTGCGATAGAGTTCAACTCTATAAAAAGTTCTTCTAATTCATGCTTACATGTGTCTTTTCAGATCATGACTCCAAGAAGAGCTGTTCGAGGACATTCTTCTAGGAGGAATGCTAATCCTTAAGGTCAAGAAGCTCACAATGCACCAGAAGTGCAACCCCCTCAGGGAGATGTCACCAATGTTGAGTTTAGTAAAGCTATTTAGATGCTACCTCAGGTTGTGGCAAACCAGGATGGTCAACCAGGAGTGGGTCTTCAGGATGTAGCTGATACATCTAGAATCCGTGAATTCTTGAGAATGAATCCCTTGGAGGTCACTTGGTCGAAGGTCACTAAGGATCCAGAGAAATTCGTGGAAGTGCTTCACAAAGTGTCTAAGGTCATGCGTGTTGCTGATACAAAGCTTTTGGTGTTACCCTTATATACCTCAAAGGGGTTGCTAGGATATGGTATGATCAGTGGAAGAAGAACAAGGCAGAGCGGGCACCATTTTTGAGTTGGGTTGTGTTTGAGGATACTTTCTTGGGGCGCTTCTTTCCCTAAGAGCTAAGGAGAGCTAAAGTGAGAGAGTTCTTCAATCTAAGACAAGATCAAATGAGTGTGCAGGAGTACAACCTCAAGTTTACTCGGCTATCCCGCTATGCACCAGAGATGGTGGCAAATATGAGGAGAAGAATGAGTTTGTTTGTGTCTGGGCTATCCCACATGTACAACAGGGAAGGTAAGGCAGTTATGTTTATAGGGGTCGTCGACATCGCTAGACTCATGATTCATGTGCAGCAGGTTGAGGAGGATAAGTTAAAAGACAGATAGGAATTCCGCAACAAGAGGTCCAAGACAGCCACTAATGAAACTGGTCAGTAGAAGAACAGAAATGGGAATCGTTCATCTTTTCTACAAAGGTCATCTGGACATACTCCATCTTTAGCTATTGTGTAACACCCAAAAAAATTCTATTTTAAGACCCGAACTATTTTTCATTTGTGAGATCGTACCGTGTGAATCTTAAATTTCCATATGTGTAAAGGTCAATTCTTTAGTGTGGGAATGAATTTGGATAGGAATTAAGGTCACTAGAATCCCCTAGCACAATTTTAATTCACAGCTTCCATACCGATTTGATGTAAGATTGTACTTGGGTTAACTTCAAACGATCATATCTCTTACAATTTAATGAGTTAAGTGACCCATAACCTATCAAATTAAAGGTATTTGAATCTTCTTTCCAACGCCACTAATTTCGCAACAATCCAAGTTTGAGTAAAACGTTTTGATTAATAAAAATCTTAATTCTTGGCCGTAGAGTTTTTAAGAAACTTATTCAATAATATCAAGAAAGGTTTTCTTGATTGTTCTCCTTCAAGCTAGGGTTTCAAGGCTTCTAATCTAGTTCTTTATCAAGATTCTTCAAAAACTTTGTTCGTCCATGTATGTAAGACTATCATAGTGTTGGAATAGTTCATCCTCACGCCTTACATATACTTTCAAATCAGTAAAAGAGTAATCTAAGGTTCTATCCTTAAATTTGAGTATTCTTGAGATGAGTTGATTTTGAGTTCTTGAGTTCCTGATTCTTTTTAAAATTCTATTCCTAATTATTGAATTGCTATATGTTATGCATTGAGATTCTTGAGTTAACTCATTCATGTCTATATTTCAGCATGAACCCTATGATTTGAATATTTTTGAGATTAGTAGTATCATTGAGTTCTAAGATCTTGAGTTGATTCGTTCATGTTTATATTTCAGCATGAACACTATTTTGAGTTATAAATTTGAGAATCTTTTAAAGCCAATATTTTTGTTTTAAACTGAGTTTTTGAGAAAGTAAAGAGAAGTTTTGACAGAGAATTTCAAAATATGAATTGAATAAGAGTATAAGGGAACTAAGTATTTCCAAATGTATCATTTAATTTCATTAAGAAAAGAGAAACTTTGATTTCTGAATGAGTTATGAGTTCAAAGATATTTCAGAGCAGTTACCTCTATAAGAGGAATTTTTTATTTTGAGTAATTACCTCAAATTGAGAAAGAGAATATTTTTAAACATTGAGCATGAGTATATATTTATTGGGAGTAGTATTGAGCACCGATATGGGGATAAGTTTGCACAACTCAAAATACCCACAAACCATGTCTTACCAAAATGGGTACAAGATCATATAGATGAATCCTAAGTGTCTTCGGGAAGAGCATAGTGGATCCACTTACTTGAGAGTTTCTAAACCCCGGCACACTATCTGATAGTTCTAGCAGCGTGGGCGAGATGCTCTATGATCACGTATCTCATAGTGATGGTTGTCGGTTAGAGAATCTCCCAAATAGAGTTAAATGTGTATTTTTTTTAAATCACTTAATATGTTGAGTTCAGAGATGAGTAAGTATTCTTTTGTAAATCTTTAATGATTTACTTCTTTATTTCTTTACATTCAGTTGAGTATATATCTATATCTCTTGCAGTCCTTTCATTCAATTATTTGTTATTCAACTATATTACATACTTGTACATTTAATGTACTGATGTCATTCGACCTCCATCTTTTAATGATGAAGATATTGTTTCTTAGGATCCTCAACAAGAGCTTTTTGAGATCAATTCATGCTCGTCAACTTTCAAGTGAGGTCTCCTTACTTCCGTAGGACTCTAGTTTTTTTTAATAAATTGTAAGTAGTAGCATTTTGAGGTGACATGGGTCTTGTCCCGGCACTGGTCTTTATACACTAGAGGCTTCATAGATAGAAAGTTTTAGAGAGTCTTTCAGTTTCAGAGATTTTCTTTAAAACTTATGTTTATTACTCAGTATATTTAGAGAGTTTTGAGATTTAATACACTGTTGATTTAGCATTTCTTTCCATTTGATGTTTATGTATCCTCGAGTTAGTCTTATATTTGTAGTCGGCCAGGATGAGGGTTCACTTGGGGACCAAGAATGGTTCTCGAGTGCCGGCCACATCTAGGGTGTAGGCTTGGGTTGTGACAAACTTGGTATCATAGCACAGAGTTCAGGTGTCATTGGGTGTCTATGAAGCCGTTTCAGTAGAATCTTATTTATAGTAGTAAGGGCCCCATTTCTATAAATGCGGGACTATAGACATTTAAGAAAAAATTCCCTACTTTCATACTCAAAATCATACAGTAGAACTGTGTCATAAGGAACTCATTCAAACTCGTGTGTTTCTAAGATCCATTGGACTACCACTCATACTCAAGGTTTTTGAAAAATAAAACTTAGATCCTTATCCATGAGTTACTCTAAGAAAAAGTCTTCGGAAATTCATGAGACTATAGAGGGGCTTGAGAGAAACCCATGAGTGCGCATTAGTGTTGAGTTTCAAAAGAATACACTCTTATTCATATAAATCATGCGTTTGGGCTAAAAACGAGATGTACTCCCAGACTCTCTTCTCTTAACCTTGTTTCAATTGAGACCCTTATGAGGAGGGTGTATTTTACATCTTGGTAGTATTTTTACCCAAAAAGATAGTATGAGTTACGATGTTATAAGAAGTAGTAGTAAAAGTGTCCAAAGTTTGAAGAATGCATGCAGAGGTATAGTAATCTAAGTAGGGAGATAGTGATGAGGTAAATTATGTTTTTGCTGCCATGCACCTAGTAACTTATTAATGAAGAGTTTTTCTTATGGGATAGACTAGGAAGTGATGAGTTTGTGAAGATTTCATAAAGGTAGAGTAATAGTTACTGGTCATGATGAGTTAGAGTATACTTTAACCAGAAAAGAGTTTATGTCGATGTAACATTGTGTTATTGAAAACCAAGTATAGGTGTTGAATAAAAGAACAGAATATTCATGAGGTGATAGATCTAACATAGGATTATAATTGTGAAGCAAGGCCCATGATATTTAGAGGGTTATAGAACTAATTAAGCAATGAGGTATAGTAAATGGTAAATAGTACTTTAGTTGCGAAAGGAAATGTGACGGTAATCTATAAATAGGTAGGTTGTGAGATAAAGATTGACTACTTGTCACGAGGTCTTAGTGGGTGAGTGTTTCTTAATTTTATTTTGTAGCCATAAACTAGTATAGTTTGTGAGCGATTATATTAATATATGTGTTTAATACTAGACAGTAATCTTGAATTTGAGATGAGTATCGTGATAAAAAGAATAGTAATATGAGGGTGATGATGTTAGTTTTGAGATCTAATCTAGTAATTTTGGCATAAAGTAGGTGAATTAAGGTGTTAGTTTGCAATAAATGTGAGTGGTACAATGTGGTATTACGACCCTTAGGTGAGAGAAATAAAGTGTGGCTAAGTCATTACATTATCTAGAGCATTAGGTGGTGTAACCGAAATCGTATATAGTAAGACGATGTTCTAGTTAAGTTTATGATTTTCTATGTGTGCCTTGATAGTATATTTGAGTTATGAATGTGGAGTAGGTGTTGTTAGCATTATTTATTACCCTTAAGAGTTTGGTCGGAACGATCATATTTAGTTAATGATGAGCCTCTTAAATATAGTTTAAATTTCCTCCAATTAGGTAGTTATGATTTTGGGAGGACAATATTAGTGGGCTAAGAAGGAGAAGTCAGACTATTAAGAGTTAGATTAAGAGACTTTATAAGAAAATATTCGTAACTATAATAGAAAGACTTCTATAGAAGCAGGAAAACGTTTACAGAAGAAGCTTCGGAAGAAGTCCTAGAAGGAATCTTAGTGCCTGCGCATGGAGAGTTTAGTAGCCATGAGATTAGCTTTTTCCGAGAGTAATGCAAATACGACTATTTTAGAGAAGATGTAATAGATAGATAGCTTTAAGGTGTAAAATTCAAACCTAAGGGGGAGATGATAAGATGAGAAACCAAGTCAAGAGTCAAGAATCTAATAGTGATGTGTTCAGAAAGAGTTATAGTGTTATATCAATCCATTCATACTCTAACATATTCCTCAAAGTTCAGTCGTTATAACATCCGGTTGATGTCTTTAATATCGGCCTTATATCCATGACCTATGCTCACACACTTATAACAGATCCACATCTATGCTCCATTCTCAGATCGCCTTTTAATTCTCTTGTTTGTGAGTCTGAGTTCTGTAACTTTCAGCGATATGCCTGAGCTCGCCGAGTTCACTCGGCGACTCGCCGAAAGTAACTTTTGATCGCCCTTCTACGCCCCTAATTTCTAAAATTGTTCTGTAAATTTTGGCGAGATATTTTTAGTTCGCCGAAAGGTGTCGGCAATTAGCCGAATGGCCCTGGACATCACCGACTTGTCCTACATTTTTGTAGATTTCATTTTGGAACCTTCGGCGAGCCCGACTTGGCTCGCCAAAGGTGTTCGGCGAGTCTTCCTACAACTGTTGCACTAAAAAATTTCTTAACTACATCTAACGTTTTCCACATTGTTTTGGAGGTATGGCTAGACCCAAAGTCGCTGGTAGAAATCAACTACCCCGGAAGCAGGCACGAGGAATAATTATAAATGAGGAAGTTGATGCTTCCCGGACCCCGAGGACTAAACTTCATCCAAGAGGGGGAAAGGGCAAGGGCCCTGTGCAGCCGACACCTGTGGAGGAGAGCTTCGACGGTGAGGGTATCTACTCTACATACCTCACTACCTCCAGCAGTGAGGGTCAGTGTATGGATAGCTCTCCGGCATCTATTTCTAAGCCGAAAGATGACCAACTCCTATAGGCTAGAAGAGCGGAGCTATGCTCCAGGCGATAAATGATCCGTTTATGATCCTGGTGCCTCCTACGCCTCCTCCAGCTCCAGCTCCAGCTCCAGATCAGCCAGTGGTACAGGCCCCACCAGTTCAGGGTCCTCCTCCCCAGTCACTCAACAGATTAAAGGCCGAGGGTTCGAGGACTATTTTGGAAGAGAAATGATTGTCTACCGACGGTGTGGTGGACAGATATCCTGAGGTATGGAACACCTTAAAGTTCAAAAAATTTGAGGTTGTTACAAAACCCCGAGGCCCTTACATCCCTACTTGGGTCTGGGACTTTTACTCTGTTTATGGGGAGCTGGTCCCAAAAGGAAAGAAGAAGGCCAGCATGTTTAGACCGGTTGATGAGGTGATGGTTCGAGGCCGGAAGGTGAAGTGCAGCGCTCAGATATAAATGTGGTACTTGGGTGTTCACAATACTTCATGCATGATTACATCGATCTCAAAAAGAAGAAGACCTTAGAAGATCTAAAGGGTTGGCTGGCACCCCTCATTTCTGATGTGACACCAAGGTGGATCGAGGCAGGTGCACTGATCGAGAAGAAGGACCTGAACGTTGCTGCCAGATACTGGTTCGGGTTTATTAGCAGCACCATCATGCCTTTACAAAATGAGTCAATCCTCCGACACCCGAAGGCTTCATGTCTTGGATCTATCATAGCTCGGCAGAGGCTGAACTTGGGCTGTTTATTGAGCAAGAGATAGCCATGAGGGCCAAGCAGAGTCAGACCTCCCTTTCATTTCCGGTGCTGATCAGTGAGCTGTGTAGGTGGGCCCGTGTTCCCATGTATAAGAAGACGTATGTGGAGGTGAACCCCACCTCTTCTACTGACATCCGACCTATCGAGGCTGAGTTCTTGAGGGATGAGGCCGACAGGAGGAGGGCTGCACCGATGGATACATCCTCGGAGGTTGATATTGATAGGTTACCGACTGAGGTAATCATGCCCCCTCAGGCCAGTGAGCCTACAAATAGCTCTGGTCCTTTCACTACTGCCGACCCTAGTTCTACTGTTGCACCCCCTTCCTCTTTTTTTGTTGATGTTGTCTCCCGACCCCCTATCACCCAGGCCATGTTGTACAAGATGGGCCATCTGGCCCAATCTGCTGATATACATGCCTCCCGGGTAGAGGCCATTGTGCCTGGGCTGATAGAGCGGGCTATTGCTTTTACCTTAGCCCCGATTAGAGCTGAGATGAGAGAGCATCGGGAGATGATTGATGGCCACAGGTTGGCGCTTGATGCCCTTACTGTGAGGGTTGAGGCTTGTGAGCAAAGCCAGGGTGCTACAGATGTTGTGATGGCCTTGAAGGTCGATGTTGCTGGTTTGAGAAGAGATGTGGATGAGTTGAAGTACATTGAATTATCGATGTTGTTTGGTACGGTGGAGATTCACGAGGTCCCGAGCACTTATATTCTAGCCATTTCTGAGGTTCCTCCGGCTACTATGACAGGAGATGTTGTTAGGGCTGATGATGCGGATGTTGAGTCTGAGGCGAAGACTGATGAGGAGAAGCTCGGTGTCCATGACGATGTTGTATATGATGATTTGGCAAATCTGGAGAATATCATGGTTGATACTGTTGTGCAAGCATCGCATAGAGAGACGTCGATGGTGGGCTCTAGTGGAGCCAAAGATGTTGATGAGCCGGGCACTGATGCCCAGACAAATAGAGTTACTGACATGCAGACTTCACCCAGGCTTAGCCTGGCAGGATGATGTCCTTTACTCCATTTATGTTACCTTTTAGACTGTTTTTAGTATTTCTTTGCATTTGAGGACAACTGCTATTTTTGTTTGGCGGGTTGAGGTATTTCCATAGCTACCTCTATTGGGATGTTTTTGTGGATATTGTTTTGTTGTTGGTTTTGGTTTTGTGAATGTTGGATCTTATCCTGTGTTTATATGTATCTTAGTTGTTGATCCATATTGGTCCATTGTTTTTAATGTGCAAATGGTTTTGAACCGATTTTAACCTCTTTTGTGTTTAATTGTGACGGTTCTCTAGCATTTTTGAGTGTCAGTTGTGGTCAATACCGATGACTTAAATAGTGCTCTCAATTTAATGATATGAATGTGCAGCTACGATGAGGCAAATTGAGTTACATAGGTCATATGTGAACTCCTAGCATCTTGTTGTGACTAGGCGGTTCTCGAGTCAATCTCTTGTGATGATCATTGCACACTAGCTAGAAAATGTCGAGTCTTGTTTGATAATTGTATCGAATGCCATGTGTGGTGAGGTGGTCTTGAATATTGTGGTTGATGTCTCCTAGAACTAGCCCCATTAGTCCAATTGATTGATTGAAGCAAGCAATTGAAATGATCTTACGCAAAATCTGTGAAGAATGAACCTAAACCTCTTTTTAGCTACCTTGTGAGAAGTTTGAATCTTGTTTGACACCCTTTTTGAGCGTATCTTTTTCTTTCGATGAAACTTGAACAACTTTGACCTCTTTGTCCCATCACCTATAACCTTCATGAAGTATTGGTTAGTTGAATAGCCAACTTAGGCCAGTGTGGTGAAAAAGAAGGAAAGTCATGAAGAGTGAAAAATCCCCCTTTGAAGCAATAGTTTGAAAAAGATGGAACCCCTCCATGTAAAAAAAGAGAGAAAGAAAAAAATATGAGGTGGGTTTAATCGATAGTTGTGTATTAATCTATGAACTGTAGTTGCAAATGCAATTCTAATTTAGTGTCCTGGGCTTGCTTGAGAAAGAGGTTCTAGAACCAAGGTTTTCGATTGATAATTGTAAGTATTGGGTTGATGTGGGTTCAGCTCGAGAGCGTGAATTCTAAACTCGATTCTACCTATCTAGCTCGAGAGAGTAGATAAATTAAGGTTTTGGGTTGTTTTTTTTTGTTAAGTTTGTCGAGGTTCGAGAGAACTAGCTTGAATCGTAATAGTTGTTCGAGAGAAAGATATTGCATCTATAGTCTAGCCTACCTACTGAAATTCTGCAATTGTTGGTAAATTACAATTACCCATATAGAGAAATTAGCCTATAATCGATCACATCCCCAAGAATTCCTCTCTACTTATTGTTTCCCCTGTTTTCAGAATTGTTTTAATTGTTAATTGAAAAACCAATCCCCCATCTGACATTTGTGTCACCCCTTTTGATTTATCTAAATGTTTTCGATAATTTTTGTTCCTAGTACCGATTAGACCACATTTATAACTTCATAACTGAATTCGACCTTGTACCGCTCCCTGTGGGTTCGACCTCAACTCTTCGTTGGGTTTTATACTAGATTACAATCGCCTACACCTAGTATTGGATGAGGTGTAGTTGAGAACCAATGCTAGCCACGTCCAGGGTATAGGTTCGGGTCGTGAAAAACTTGGAATTAGAGCAATAGTTCAAGTGTCCTAGGGTGTCTATGAAGCCGTGTCATTAGAATATTATTTATGGTTGTGAGGGCCCCACTTCTATAAATGAGGGACTACAGAAATTTGAGAAAAATTTCCCTTCTTTCATACTCTAAATCATGCAATATAAATGTGTTATAAGGAGCTCATTCAAACTCTGCGTTTCTCAGATCCATTCGACTAACTCTCAAACTCAAGGTGGTTGAAAAGTAAATCTTAGATCCTTATCGATAAGTTAATGTAAGCGAAAGTCTTCAGAAAATCATGAGACTATTGAGGGGCTTTAGAGAAGCTTGTGAGTGAGCTTTAGTGTTGAGATTCAAAAGAATGCCCTTTTATTCATTTGAATCACGCGTTCGGGCTACAACCGAGATGTACTCCCTGACTTTCTTCTCTACACCTTGTTTTAATTGAGACCCTTATGAAGTAGTGTGTTTTAGAACTTGGTTAGTATTTTTACCCAAAAATATTGTATGAGTTACGATGTTATAAGCAACAATAGTAAAAGTTCCAAGAGTTAGAAGAATGCATGCAGAGGTATGTAATCTAAGTAGGGAGATAGTGATGAGGTAAATTATGTTGTTGCAGTCATGCACCAGTAAGTTATTGATGAGGAGTTTTTCTTATGGGGTAGACTAAGAAGTGATGATTTTGTGAAGATTTCATGAAGGTAGAGTAATATTTATTGGTTAGGATGAGTTAGAGTATACTTTAACTAGAAAAGAGTTTATGTCGATGTAACATTGTGTTAGTGAAAACCAAGTATAGGGGTTGAATAAAAGAACAGAGTATACATGAGGTGATATATCTAATATAGGCTTATGATTATGAAAGGAGGCCCATGATATTCATAGGGTTATAGAACTAAATAAAGAATGATGTATAGTAAATGATAAATAGTACTTAAGTTGCGAAAGGAAATGTGACGGTAATCTATAAATTGGTAGGTTGTGATATAAAGATTGACTACTTGTCATGAGGTCTTAGTGGATGAGTGTTTCTTAATTTTATCTAGTAGTCGTAAACTAGTATAGTGTGTGAGAGATTATATTGATATATGTGTTTAATACTAGACACTAAGCTTGAATTTGAGATGAGTATCGTGATAAAAGGGAATGACAATATGAGAGTGATGATGTTAGTTTTGAGATCTAATCTAGTTAGTTTGACATAAAGTAGGTGAGGAATTAAGGTGTTAGTTTGCAATAAACTTGAGTGGTACAATGTGGTATTACGACCCTTAGATGAGAGAAATCAAGTGTAGCTAAGTCATTAGATTATCAAGAGCATTAGAAGGTGTAGCCAAGATCGTATGTTGTCAGATTATGTTCCAGTTATCTTTATGATTTTCTATTTGTGCCTAGATAGTATATTTGAGTTATCAATTTGGAGTAGGCTAATGTGAGCATTATTTATTACCCTTAAGAGTTTGGTCAGAGAGATCATATATAATCAATGATGAGCCTCTTAAATATAGTTCAATTTCCTCCAATTTGGTAGATATGATCTTGGAAAGACAATATTATTGGGATAAGAAAGAGAAGTCAGACTATTAAGAGTTATATTAAGCGACTTTATAATAAAATGTTTGTAATGACTATAGAAATACTTCTATAGAAGCAGGGAAACGTTAAGAGAAGAAGCTTTGAAAGAAGTCCTAGAAGGAATCTTAGTGCCTGCACATTGAGCGTTTAGTGGAAATGAGATTAGCATTTTTTGAGGGTAAAGAAAATATAGACTAGTTTAGACAAAATGGAATAGATCTATAGTTTTACGCTGTCAGATTAAGACCTAAGGGGGAGATGATAAGATAAGAAACCAAGTCTAGTGTTAAGAATCAGATAGTGATGTGTTTAGAAAGAGCTTAGTGTTATATCAATCCATTCATACTCTAGCATATTCCTTAAAGTTCAGTCGTTTTAACATCTGGTTGATGTCTCTATTATCAGCCTTATATCCATGACCTATGCTCATACACTTATAACAGATCCACACCTATGCTCAGTTCTCAGAATGAAATGCAAAGACTTCAACCCATTAATCTCAATATTACTTCATAAAGTTATGAATACCAGCCTCATGATATGAACCTATTCATATAAGCACTCATGTATCATATTATACCCAGTCTCACAAATTCATGAGTTACTCTCAATGGCTAGCAAAATAATGTTATGTCATGCAGATTTATATATCAGAGTTCTCGAATGAATCGTGCTTATGATTTTTCGCCATATTTCTCTTCCAGTGATTCTTTTTAGTTTTGAGAGTGATGTTGTGTGATGATAGATGGCAGAGATTGATGACTCTATTGTGATTCTTAGAAAGTTCAAGTCATGACCTATAATCTTGAAAAATTAAGTGAGCGTTCGTGCCAAGCATGCTCAAGTCCAATTTAAAAACTTTGAGTATCAATCAGTTCTGCCTATATAAGTAGACAAGTTTAGAAGTCAATAGAGGTAGTGATAGAAACTCCTTCCCCTTTCATTCTTAGTTTAACCGTCATTCTAGGACGAATGATCCCAAGGGGGAGATATTGTAACACCCAAAAAAAATCTATGTTAACATCCAAACTGTAACACCCCAGAAATTAGTAGACTAACTAGGGCTAAGTGTGAGGGCAACAAGCCAAGGACAAGGACCAAGGCTGCCCAACTTTCCCAAGGCACTGCCCACCTTCCCACGAGAGCCTTCACGGCTCGTGATGGCCACCACGGACCATGGTGGTGAGGCATTAGCCTCCTCAAGGCTGCCCAAATTGACCTCCTCCACACGAGCCACTTCACGGCTCGTGAAGGCCTTGATGGGCCGTGGGAGGGGTTGTGAGGTTTCCTTAGCCATTAGGGGTTGAGGGGTGGCAAGTGAGGCCACTGGTCAAGGGACCACGGGCACCATGAAGAGCCGTGTGACCCTTGACAGTCTGTGGTGCCTCTCGTGAGGCCTGGACTGGGGCTGCCAAGTGAAGGGTGTTTTGGGTAATTCTGGTTTAAGTCATATTAAAGTGAGGTCGTTTTTCCTAAGCCTATGGTCCCTATATAAGTCATTTTAACTCTAAAACTCACCCAATTGAATCATAATTTTCAAAAACCCAAAAGAATCCCAAAGTTCATCCTCTCCAAAATATTTCTCTCTCTAGAAACTTTAGGAAGAAGAAGAAGAAGGAGATTCAAGTTAGGGTATCAAGAGCAAGTTTTTTTTACATCAATTTCTTTGGGATTTGATAGTAAGGTATGGTAGTTTTCATCCATGGATAGCTTTCATCCATGCAGTCCTCTCAAAACCTTCAATTTCAAAAGATGAAAATCCTCAATTGTTAGGGTTTGATTCAAAAGTCATGGGTTCCTTTCAAACTTGATTCTAATGGTTGAATTATGTTATATTAAGCATGAATTGATGATTTCCTATAGTTTTTATGATATATCCTCATGAACCCATGTAGATCCCAGGTTTCATATTTTGATGATATAATGTGGAACTTGATTATGAAAGAAGCTTTTTATGAAATCAAGAATGAATTGATGAATTCTAATGATCTTATGATGTTTTCCCAAGAACCCGTGAAATTCCCATATCCTCAATTGTGATCATATGATGTGGGTCTTGGTTGATGAAAGAGAAATGTTATGAATTTATGCATGAAGTGATAGAATCATATGAGTTATAATGAAATCCATGTTTAATGCTTGAGTTCTAGATGTGATGATTGAAAGTAAGCTTTGAACCTTGAAAGGGCAAAGTATGATATTATGCATGTTTTATGAAATCTATGTAAATGCTTTAAGAACACTTTGAGAGGGAAGTGTCAATGATTATGATATTGTTGTTGTGTTGATTGAAAGGTTATTCTCATGAACACATAATGAACATGATGTGAAAGGTTTTCTCACATAATGAAGATTCTAGGTTGAAAGGCTTTCTCACCTAATTGAATCTAATACTTACATGTAGACATGGAAGGTGAAAGGTTTTCTCACCCATTATCTAAGAACTATCCTAATGAACTAAGTTGGATTGATTGTCACAGACATTCTTCCATGAAACATGAGTCAAGTTAAGACTTAATAAGTACTCTGTGGGATTAATGCTTAGCACCGAGTGGATATTGAATATCAGATGGAAGATTTTACGCAAGTTGAGTCCGGCTTCCAAATGGGGATCTTTTACGCGAGTTGAGTCTGAGTTTCCCAAGTATATCTCATGAGATAGAAACCTTTTACGCAAGTTGAGTCTGGGTTTCTAGTAGCAATATCCTTATCCCATAAACTACGTGCCCTCGTAGGATAGTTAGCTAGTGGATCCCCTAAGCTAACAAACCATGGTTCTACCTTAGGCAAGTAGGACAACGCTTTTCGATGTGGGTAACACCGGGTGATCATGTTATAGCTCACATGGTCTCTTGTCGGTTAAGGCTTATTCCCACAACAAGAACAAGAATATGAATAATGAACTATGGTTACTCAAGAAGCTTGGTATGTGAGTTTCAAAGGTTTTAAAGATGATGATGCCTATGTTTGCTATGTTTTATGACTTATGATTTCCAACCTCTTATATCATGTTCTACTTGGTAAATTGCAAGTTTTCAAATGAAATATCCCTTTTAGCATGTTTCAAGTATTTTTATGCATGGCTATCATACTTAGCGCATTTTTGTACTAACACCTACTTTTGCCTATATTTTTCCCAAGTGTAGGGTCCGGTACTCGAGGTGATCATTCTTGTGGCTAGAGCTTGGATTTGATTATTTTTCCGATCTTGTTGAGTCCTCATGGATCGAGGATGGATTTTTCTATGTTTAGTTTATTTCATGTACTTTTCCTTTTGAACATGTTGTATGGGCTAGGCCCTATTTCATTCGGTATTGTAATAGATGGCTATGATGAGACAAAATGCCTAGACTTCCGCTTTCTTTTATGAAAAAGTTTTTGAGAATTGAAATGCGTTTTACTCTTATTATTCTATTTTCATATGTTATGACGACTAAGTGGCTTGTATGGAGTCTTTCAGGATTCTATACGCCATGTTACATCTAGGGGGTACCCCTGGGTCATGACACAAACTATTCTTCATTTATGAATAACATCATACCGGTGATTCTTAGATTGCCCATACGTGTAAAGTCCAATTCTTTAGTGTGGGAATGAATTTGGATATGAATTAAGGTCACTAGAATCATCTAGCACAAAGTTGAGTTGAAATCTTCCATACCGAGTAAGTTTTGATGTAAGATTCTACTTGGGTCAACTTCAAACGACCATATCTCTTAGAATTTAAAGAGTTACGTGGTCCATAACCTATAAAATTAAAGGTATTCTAATCTTCTTTCCAACGCCACTAATTTTTCATCAATCCAAGTTTTGAGTAAAACGTTTTGACCATTTTAGTAACCTGATACAGTGTAGTGACGAATTAGCCGACGAGAAAAATACTAAAAAGGGTCATTTTTGTATATTTACCTCTAAGAAAACCCTCAACCAATATCTAGACTAAATGAAGGCCTAAAAAATTCAGATTTTCATCTCTTAATCCCTCATTCTCTTCTCTCTCAGACCCTAAGGTAAAACCCTAACGGAAAAAAATCAAAGCATAAGACTTCTATTCATGTTTCTTCTTCAAGGAAAGTCCTTCTCAAATAATTTCATTCTTTCAAACTCAAATTTCTTCATAGAATTATGAATCATTAATAAAAATCCTAATTCTTGGCCATAGAGTTTTCAAGAAACTAATTCAAGAATCTCAAGAAAGGTTTTCTTGATTGTTCTCCTTCAAGCTATGGTTTCAAAGGTTCTAATCAAGTTCTTCTTAATGATTTTTCAAGAACCTTGTTCTTCTAGGTATGTAAGGCTATCATAGTGTTGGACTAGTTCGTCATCAATCCCTACATATACTTTCAAATAAGTAAAAGAGTAATCTAGGGTTCTATCCTTAGATATGAGTATTCTTGAGATGAGTTGATTTTGAGTTCTTTGGTTCCTGATTATTTTTTAAAATCAATTCCTAATTATTGAATTGCTATATGTTATACATTAAGATTCCTTAGTTGATTCGTTCATGTCTATATTTCAGCATGAACCCTATGAATTGAGTATTCTTGATATGAGTAGTATCGTTGAGTTCTTGTTTCTTGAGTTTTCTACATTGTTATTGAGATTCTTGAGTTGATTTTTTCATGTTTATAATTCATCATCAACCCTATTTTGGGTTATAAATTTTGAGAAACTTTTAAAGCCAACATCTGTGTTTTAAACTGAGCTTTTGAGAAAGTAAAGATGAGTTTTGAGAAGGAATTTTAAAATATGAATTGGGTTAGAGTATAAGGGAATTAAGTATTCTCAAATGTATCATTTTATTTCATTGAAAAAAAAGAAACTTTGATTTATAAATGAGTTATGAGTTCAGAGATATTTCAGAGCAGTCACCTCTTTAAAGAGGATATTTTAAATAATTACCTCAAATAGAGAAAGAGAATATTTTTAAACATTGGGCATAAGTATATATTTATATGGAGTAGTATTGAGCATCGATATGGGGATGAGTTCAGATAACTCAAAATCCCCATACACCATGTCTTGCCAACATGGGTACATGGTCATACTTTTTAGATGAATACCTAGTGCCTTTGGGCTGAGCTTAGTGGATCCACTTTGTTGAGAGGTTATATACCCTGGAATGGTATAGGACAGTTCTGGTAGTATGGGCAAGACATTAGATCATCACGTA
Organism: Solanum etuberosum; assembly: GCA_029582245.1. Classification (NCBI taxonomy): domain Eukaryota; kingdom Viridiplantae; phylum Streptophyta; class Magnoliopsida; order Solanales; family Solanaceae; genus Solanum; species Solanum etuberosum. The sequence goes on from JAJONR010001356.1 coordinate 25,784, forward strand.
GCTTAAAGTGATTGTTATCGGTTAGAGAATCTCTCAAATAGAGTTAAAGGCGTGTTTTTATTATATCACTTAATATGTTGAGTTTTGAGATGAGTAAAGTATTTTTTGTAAATCTTTAATGATTTACTTCTTTTATTTGTTTACATTCAGTTGAGTATATATCTATATCTATGTTGTCATTTCATTCAGTTATTTGTTATTCAGTTATATTACATACTTGTACATTCAATGTACTGATGTCATTTGACCTGCATCTTTTAATAAGCAGATACAGGTTCTTAGGATCCTCAACAAGAGTTTGTTGAGATTACTTCATTCGCTCATCAACTTTCTGTAACACCCCGAATCCAAAAAAAGGGAAATGAAACAAATTTCAAGAAGTTGCAGGTGCAACCCATGCTGGCCACCCACGGCCCGTGGAAGGGACCATGGACCGTAGGTGTGGTCTGTGAATGGGCTCCCCTTGACAGACAAGAAAGGCCAGAACCACGGCCTGACCAACGAGCCGTTGGTTAGACCACGGCCCGTGGTTAGGGTCCGTGGTTCGATGCGCTAATCCCAAGTTTCTGATGAACAACGACGGTCCACCAAGACGGGCCGTGGGTCAGACCACGGTCCGTCGACTAGGGTCCGTTGGTGGGCAGCTGACAGTTATTTTCAGGGGCAGTTGGGTCTTTTCTTAATTAATTAGTTCCTATACTACATCGTTTTACCCTTCATTAAGACCCCTGTATAAGTATTTTCAACCCCCAAATTAGCCTATTCACTTCATTCTTCCGAATTCACAAAAGAAGATCAATTCTCCTCTCCAAAATATTTCTCTCTCTAGAAACTTGAAGTAGAAGAAGGATTCAACCTAAGGTTTCAAGTCAAGGTCTCAATTCCTCCATTGAAGGCTAGCATTTGGATTCAAAGTGTGATAGTTTTCACCCATGGATTCCTTCAATTCATGGAGTTCCCAAATTCCTCTATTTCTAAAGGTAGAATGCCCCAATTAAGTTAGGATTTTCTTCAATTGTCATAGGTTATCTTCATTATTGATTTAAATGATTGACTTATGATCTCTTATGCATGAATTGATGAATGACTATGATTTCGTGACCATTTCCCCATGAACCCATGTAATCCCCATATTTTCAAGTTATCAATCATATGATATGAGATTTTGATCTTAAAGGAAGAGTTTTATGAAATTAAGCATCTATTTCTAGATTTACATAAATTTATGATGAAATCCATATCTAACCAATGTTTTCTAAATGTTGATGATTGAAAGTGGGTTTTGAACCTCAAGAGGTAAATTATGGACTTATGCATTTTTCTTATGAAATCTATGCAAATGTTTTAAGGGTGCTTTGAGAGTAAAGTACCAATGATGATCATGATGTGTTATTGAAAGGATATTCTCATGTACACATAAGAGCAAGATGTGAAAGGTTTTCTCACATAGAAAGGATTCTTCGGTTGAAAGGCTTTCTCACCTAATTGAATCAAAGAGTAAAAGCTATCCCAATGAAACTAACTTGGATATGTTATCGTAGGATGTCTTTCCATGAATAATAAGGTCAAGTAAAAAATGACTATTCCGTGGGATTTATGCTTAGCACTGAGAGGATATTGAGATGGAGGCTCTCCCGTTAGTAGAGGTCGGGTTTCTAGAAGCAATCTCCTTATCCCTTACCTATGTGTCCCCATAGGATGATTGTCTCAAGAGACATTAGCTAGTGGATCCACTTAAGCTAGAAGTTCATGGTTCTACCTTGGCAAATAGGACAACCCTTTTCGGTGTGGGAGACACCGGGGGATCATGTTATAGCTCACATGGTCTCTATGTCGATTAAGGATAATTCCCCAAATTAATAATAAACTAAGGTTACTTCAAGAAGTATCGCATATGAGTTCAAAGGTTTTAAAGATGATGTTAGCTTGCATTGACCATGGTTTTGTGACTTATATTTTCTAACTCTCTTATATCATGCTTTAGCTTGGTCAGTTGCATGTCATAAAATGAAATGTCCTTTTTAGCATGATTTAAATGTTTTGTGAATAGCTATCATACTTGGTACATTGTTTTGTACTAACACATACGCTTGCCTACATTTCCCCAAATGTAGGGTCCGATAGTCAGGTTTCTCAGATTCGTGGCTAGTGGTTGAGTTTGAGATGTCTGAGCATCGGTGAGTCCTCATTCTTCGAGGACAGAGTTTTATTGTTTCACTTTCTTTCATGTATTTCTCTTTTGGACATGATGTATGGGCTAGGCCCAATTTCATTCTATTGTATTAGATGGCTATGATGAGACAAGTGTTTTAGACTTCCGCTTTTCTTTTATAAAATATTTTGGACTTGGACTATTGTTTTACTCTTATTGTTCTATTTTTTATGTTATGAGAGCTAAGTGGCTTTTATGGAGTCTTTCGGGGTTCTATACTCCATGTTACATTTAGGGGATACCCTTGGGTCGTGACACTCTCGAGTGAGGTCTCCTTTCTTTCGGAGGACTCTAGTTTTTTTTATAAATTGTAAGTAGTAGCATTTTGAGGTGTCATGGATCTTGTCACGACATTGGTCTTTATACACCAGAGGCTTCATAGATAAACAGTTTCAGAGGTTTTCTTTAAAAAACCTATGTATAATAATCAGTAGTTTTGAGATTTAATACACTGTTGATTTGGCATTTTTTCAGTTTGATGTATATGTATGCTCGAGTTAGTCTTCTACTTGTAGTCTGCCATGATTAAGGTTCACTTGGGGACCAACAATCGTTCTCAAGTGCCGGCCACGTCAAGGTATAGGCTCGGGTCGTGACATAGTGCACCTGCACCAAGAAATATGAATGATCCCAGGAATCAGAGTTTTTAGTCTTAGGGAAGTTTGGCACAGGGTTTCGGAGCCCATCTTGTGCTAAGTGTGGTAGGACCCATCCAAGAGAATGTCGTGATGGCTCCAATGTCTCTTTCAAGTATGGTCAGACGGTTCATTTTATGAGAGAATGCTCTAAGATCAGGTAGGGAAATGAGGGCAATAGATCCCAATCTTCTTCAGCGGCTCCAGTAGATAGAAATGCTTAGAGAGGAGCTACTTTAGGATGAGTCAGAGGTACAAACCTTATTTATGCTATAACTAGTCACCAAGATCAAGAGAACACACCAGATTTTGTCAATGGTATGCTTAAAGTCTTTACTTTTTATGTTTATAACTTACTTGATCCAGGTGCACGTTTGTCTTATGTAACTCCTTATGTAGCCATGAGGTTCGACATCCCCCCCGGACAACTTGTTGAGCCCTTAAATGTTTTCACACGTGTGGGTGAGTCGAATTTAGCAGAAAGACATTATCATAATTGTACCATCTCTCTCTATCACAAGGACACCGTGACTGACTTAGTTTAGCTAGACATGGTGTACTTTGATGTTATTCTAGGTATGGATTGTCTTGATGCTTGTTATACCTTGGTTGATTGTAGAACTCGAGTAGTCAAGTATTTTTTCCTAATGGGCCAATTTTAGAGTGGAGGAGTAGTCAGGAATGCCAAAAGGTGGTTTTATTTCATACCTTAAGGCTAGAAAGTTAGTTTCTAAGGGGTGCATCTATCACATAATCCGAGTTAATGACTTTAGTGTTGAGACACCGCCTATTCAGTCAGTTCCTGTTGTGAGCGAGTTTCCATAGGTCTTTCCAAATAATCTTCCCAGAGTCCCTCCTGAGAGAGAACTAGATTTCGAAATAGATATTCTTCCCGATCTCAACCCATTTCTATTCGGCCATAAAGAATGGCTCCCACCGAGTTAAAAGAACACTTTAGAGATCTTCTAGATAAGTGTTTCATCCGACCAAGTGTCTCACCTTAGGGCGCTTTGGTCTTATTTGTGAGGAAGAAGAATGGTTCTCTTAGGATGTTAATGATTACCGTCAATTAAACAAGGTCACCATAAAGAATAATTATCCCCTTCTGAAAATTAATAACCTTTTTGACAAACTTCAGGGTACCACATATTTCTCTAAGATAGACCTCAGATATGGCTATCATTAGTTGAAAGTGAGAGAAATCGACATCCCAAAGATAACTTTCAGAACCTGTTATGTCGTATTTATTGATGACATATTGATATATTTGAGGAATGAGGAGGACCATTCTAGTCATCTCAGGATAGTCCTCAAAACTCTTAAGGATTGGAGTTGTATGCAATGTATTCTAAGTGTGAGTTCTTGCTTGAATATGTGGCATTCTTAGGTCATATAGTGTGTGGCAATGAAATTTGAGTACACACTCAAAAGATTGAAGCATTGCAGAATTGGCCCATACCCATGTCCCCAACCGATATAAGAAGTTTCTTGGGATCGGCTGGTTACTACAGAAGGTTCATCGAGGGGTTTTCATTTATTTCATCTCTGTTAACTAAGTAGACTCAGAAAATAACTATAGGAATACTTAAAATTGTTGTTTCTATCTACTATTATCTAAAAATAATCAAGAAATTGATGACCGGATGAAACCAATAAATAACCCCCTCACATGCAAAATTATAGAACATCCCTTTTAAGATCAAACAATTCCATCAAATTGAGTATGATTGTATGTGTGATAGCATCTACTATTCCAGGAATATCAATGAACCCGGTTATTGCAATTGCTTAGGATAGCCTTTTTTGGCTTCTAGGGTCTATTTCGTAGTTCAAGATCCCTCTTACTAGGTTTGATGCTTGTGAGCAAAGTTTTCAGGATTTGAAAACTAGGTTAACCACTGCTCTGGTGTTGACCCTACCAAAGGGTATAGGGGGTTTTGTTGTTTATTGCGATGCATCCATAGTTGGCCTTAATTGTGTATTAATGCAGAATGGTAAGGTTACAGCCTATGCCTCCAGGAAGCTTAAGATTCACGAGAAGAACTACCCGACTCCTGATCTCGAGTTGGCAGCAATAGTTTTTTCTTTCAACATATGGTGCCACTATCTCTATTGAGTTCATGTGGATGTGTTCATCAACCACAAGAGACTCCAGTATATTTTCAGTTAGAAATAGCTAATTCTTCGACAAAGAAGATGGCTAGAACTACTCAAGGATTATAATGTGAGTATTCTATATAATCAAGGTAAGGCTAATGTTGTTGTTGATGCCTTGAGAAGGTTGTCCTTGGGGAGTACTGATTATGTCGAGGAAGATTAGAAAGAATTGGCTAAGGAAGTTCACACACTTGCACGTTTGTGACTATGTTTGTTAAATTCCAATAAAGGTGGAGTGGTCATGATGAATGGGGCTGAATCATCGTTAGTGTTAGAAGTGAAGGAGAAACAGGACAAGGATCCTATTTTACTTGAGTTGAAGGCAAATGTGCATAAGTAGAAAGTGATGGTCTTTGCACAAGGGGGAGATGGTGTATTGAGGTATCAAGGTAAGTTGTGTATTCCAAATTAACTGTTGATGAACTCGCAAAGAGAATCATGGAAGAATCCCATAGTTCATGATATTCAATTTATCCAGGTGCCACCAAGATGTACCATGACTTGAGAGAAGTCTATTGGTGGAGTGGCATGAAGAGGTGCATTGTCTTGTTTGTTACTAAGTATCCAAATTTCCAGCAAGTCAAGCCTAAGGATCAAATGCCATGTGGTATGGCTCAAAATATACCGCGTCCGTAGTGGAAGTGGGAGATGATTAATATGGACTTCATGATAGGCTTACCGCGATCTCGCAGACAACATGATTCCATTTGGGTAATTGTGGATCGGATGACCAAATTATCCCATTTCTTGCCAGTAAAGAATACCAATACAATAGAAGAGTATGCAAATCTGTACATTCGTGAGATCATTTGACTGCATGGTGTTCCCTTGTCCATCATTTCAAATAGAGGTTCCTAGTTCACCAAACAATTTTGGAAGTTGTTTAGAAAAGTGTTGGGTTCGAAGGTGAACCTTAGTACTTCTTTTCATCCTCAGACTGATGGTCCAGCAGAGCGCACAAATTCATACCTTAGAGGACATGTTGAGAGCTTGTGTTTTTTATTTCAAAGGTAATTGGGATGACCACATGCCTCTTATTGAGACTGCATACAATAATAGTTACCACTCCAGCATTCAGATGACTCCTTATGAGGCTCTATAAAGACGAAGGTGTAGATCTCCTATTGGTTGGTTTGAGGTTGGTGAAGCTGAATTGATAGGACCAGATTTCGTTAACAAGCCATGGAGAAGGTGAAGACAATTCAGGAGAGGTTGAAAACAGCGCAAAGTCATCAGAAATCCTGTACTCATGTTAGAAGAAAAGATTTGGAGTTTGAGGTTGATTATTGGGTATATCTGAAAATTTCACCCATGAAGGATGTTACAAGGTTTTATAAGAAAGGGAAGCTCAATCCCCAATACATTGGTCCTTACCGGATATCCAAGATGGTTGGTAATGTAGCTTATGAGTTGGAGTTACCACCAGAGTTAACAGCAGTATCCAGTGTTTCATATTTCTATGCTAAAGACGTGTTTCGGTGATCCTGCACTTATTATACCTACTGAGAGTATTAGAGTAAAGCACAGTCTATCCCTGTCACGCCCCGAGCCTACACCCTGGATGTCGCTGGCACTCGAGAACCATTTTTGGTCCCCAAGCGAACCCTTGGCCTGGCTCAACTACTCAACAGAAGAATTACTCAAGTGAAATAGAAATCACACATACAAATTCAACTCATAAGTAAAGTAGTTTAACTCAAAATACTCAAATGAACATAAGTGCTCAACTCACAGTCTTTAAAACATCAATAAGGGAAATGAGAAAAAGACTCTTCAACTACTACTGTCTATGAAGCCTCTAAAACAATGCGATGGAAGTCGGGACAAGACCCACGACATCCTAACAAAACTGAAAGATATAAATGAAATCCTTCGAAAGCAAGGAGGCTCACCAAAGCTAACTCGAACTGCAAGTGGTATCAACGAAGCGTCTATTGATGACCCTGATCTCTTGTATCTGCATCATGAAACGATGCAGGTGAAATGGCATCAGTACATTGAATGTACGAGCATGTAAGGGTAACACTGAACATAACATAAAAGCTTGAACTCAAAGGAATGAAACATACACACCTCATCTCTACTCAACCTCAACTTATGGATAATCCACTCAATACAGTATAAAAACAACAATAAAGATGCAGTTTTGTATAAAGCGTTAAAAATAATAGATAACAACTCAATGTATTTTAAAAAATATAATAATAACTCTTTACTCTTATTGGGAAATTCTCTGACCGACAACCATCACTATGAGCTATGTGCTGATACATCGTCTCGCCCACACTGCCAGAACTGTCCTATACCTTTTCGGAGTATAAGACATCCTCAACTGAGTGGATCCACTAAGCTATGCTTAAAAGCAATAAGGAATCATCAAAAAAGTATGACCCTTTACCTATGTTGGCATACATGGTTTATGACGACTTTGAGTTGTCTGAACTCGTCCCCATATAGGTGCTCAATACTACTCCCAATAATATAACTCATGCTCATATGTTTAAAAACATTTCCTCATCCTCATACTATGAGATTATTACTCAAAAGGTTCTCTTAAAAGAGATTATGCTCAAAACTCCTCCTAAACTCATTTGGAAATCAAAGTTTCATCTCATTTTAAATGTAAAACATTTACTCTTGGGAATACTTAGTTCCCATATATTCACTTTGAAAAATGAAACTCAATACTCCTCATCCTCATACTCAAGTGCTCAAGCCTTAAAACAATTTTAAAAGTTTGTAAAAGACTCCTCAAAATGACTCGAAAGAACTCCCTCAAACTTTACTCTTAACTCTATCTTGAATTTGAAAATGTGAATTCAGGAATTATGATTAGGATATATAGGATCTCTCAATGATTAATGGAGTTTAGAGAGTTGATAATAATAAACGAGCGAAGACAGAAATTAGAGAGAATGGGCACGACGCGGAGAAGGATTTATTTTTTTGGTCGCGAAATAAATTTTGGGAAAGTGAACTCCGTATCCTCTCCACGACGCGGAGAGGGGGTAATTTTTCTGTGGACTGAAAATTTGAAGCACCTCCACGACGCGGAACTGGGCGCCTAATTCTTCCCGACCTTTTCTTCCTCTCCCAACCTCGATCCCATTCATACCCATTGCAAATCTATGGTCAAAATTCATGAATTTTTATAACCCAGAACATTTTCAATGAAACCCACACAAAGCTCAATCAATAGACTCAACTATTTCGCAAAAAAACTTCATCTCAAGGATTCCAAGACCTCAATTAACAATTGAACTCAAGAACTTCTCAAGAACTCAATAATCAACCTCAAGAATGAATTTGTGGGTAAAATTATACATGATTGGCGTGAGGGAGAACAAATCCAACACTATGAAAGCTTACATACCTTGAAAGAACTAAGTTCTTGGCGATTTTTCCAAAATCTTGAAGAACTTCTTGAAACTCTACTTTTCTCCTCGTAAACTTTTCCCTAACTTTCTTGAACGCTTTAGACTTTGGTGTAAACTTATTTTATTCAGCTTTGACCCCTAATTGGGTGAAAAAAATGCTTAAGGCTAATGGGGTAAGGAAAAGACCAAAATACCCCTCCTTAGTTCGGATGAATTTACTTAACTAGACATGCTGAACTCAAACGGTCATATCTCCCTCATCCGAACTAAAAATTTAGCAAACTTAGTGGAGTTGGAAAGAGGGTTCAAAGATCTTTCATTTGATATATTATGGGCCACCTAACTCATCTTGTACTAAAAGTTATGGCTGTTTGAAGTTGACCCAAAACTCACAATTGGAGACTAACCTGCACCAATTTCAATTTAGCTATTTTGAATTTAGTTCTTTCTAAAATTAGCCCTTTCTAAGACCGAGGTGTTATAATAGCTCCCCCTTGGGAACCTTCGTCCTCGAATGAGATCACTCTAAGTAGAACTAAGGGTAGAACATCTAACACCCAGCTCAAACACCCAACATGCAATTCAACACAACATAGAATAGTAATTGAAAGAGTGTTTCATAGAAAGTCATTACCTTGGTCTGGAATTTCTCTGAAAGGAAAGAGATGTGGGTATCTCTTCTTAATATCCTCCTCAGCCTCCCAAGTAGCTTCCTCAACAAACTGATTCCTCTATAAGACCTTGACTGATGCTACCTCCTTGGTCCTCAACTTGTGAACCTGACGATCAAGTATCTCAACATGTATCTCCTCATAAGATAGGATGTCCTTAATACCAATATATTAAGTAGGTATAATAAGTGAAGGATCACCCATACAGTTCTTTAACATAGAAATGTGGAACACCGTATGGACAGCTGCTAACTCTGGTGGTAGCTCCAACTCATAAGCTACAATGCCAATCCTCTTGGATATCCTGTAAGGACCAATATATCGACGGCTGAGTTTCCCATTCTTTCCAAACCTCATAACACCCTTCATGGGTGAAACCTTCAAGTAAACCCAATCATCCACCTCAAACTCCAAGTCTCTTCTTCTAACATTTGTATAGGTTTTCTGATGACTTTACGTTGTTTTCAACCTTTCTTGAATGATCTTCACTTTCTCCATAGCTTGATGAGCTAATTCTAGTCCTATCAACCCAACTTCACCAACCTCAAACCATCCAATAGGAGATCTACATCTTCACCCATAAAGAGCCTCATAAGGAGCCATTTGGATGCTAGAGTGATAATTATTGTTGTAAGCAAACTCTATAAGAGGTAAGTGATCATCCCAACTACCTTTGAAATCCATCACACAAGCCCTCAAAATATACTCTAAAGTCTGAATCGTACGCTCTACTTGACCATCAGTCCGGGGATGGAAAGTGGTACACAAGTTTACCTTCGAACCCAAACCTTTTTGGAATGACTTCAAAAATTATGCGGTGAATTGCACACCTCTATCTGAAATAATGGACACCGGAACTCCATGAAGACTGACTACCTCTTGAATATATAATCTGGCATAATCTTCTGCTGTATAAGTAGTCTTTACCGATAAGAAATGGGTTGATTTAGTCATCTGATCTACAATCACCCAAATTGAATCATGTTGTCTGCGAGGCCACGGAAAACTAGTAATGAAATCCATATTGATCGTCTCCCACTTCAATTCAGGAAGATCTATGTTCTGAGCCATACCACTGGGACTTTGGTGCTCTACCTTAACTTGTTGGCAATTCGGGCACTTAGCAACGAACTCTGTAATACACCTCTTCATACTACTCCACCAATAGAATTCTCTCAAGTCACGATACATCTTTGTTGAACCAGGATGGATAGAATATCTCGAATTATTAGCTTCCTCCATGATCCTCTCTTGGAGTTCATCCACCTTTGGTACACACAATCTACCTTGATACCTCAACACTCCATCTCCCCCTTGTTCAAAAGCCATCACTTTCTGCTTATGAAAATTTTCCTTCAATTCAAGCAAAATAGGGTCTTAGTCTTGATTTTCTTTCACTTCAGACACTAGTGATGATTCAGCCCCATTCATCACCACCACTCCACCTTCATTAGAATCCAACAACCGGACTTCCAAGCTATCAAGTTTGTGCACATCTTTGGCGAATTCTTTCTTGCCCTCCTCAACATGGGCAGTACTACCCATAGATAACCTGCTCAAAGCATCAGCAACACCATTAGCTTTAACTGGTGATAGAGAATACTCATGTCATAATCCTTGAGTAACTTCAACCACCTCCTTTATTTAAGATTAAGCTCTTTCTGACTGAAAAAATATACTGAATACTCTTGTGATCGGTGAACACATAAACATGAATACCATAGAGATAGTGACGCCATATTTTCAAGGCAAACACTACAGCAACCAACTCTAGATCATGGGTTGGGTAATTCTTCTCGTGAATCTTTAAATGTCTGGAGGTATAGGCTATAACCTTGCCATTCTATGTCAACACACAACCAAGTCCAACTCTGGACGCATCACAATACACAATAAAACCTTGTGTATCCTCCGGTAGTGTCAACATTGGGGCAGTAGTTAAACGGGTTTTCAATTCCTGAAAGCTTTTGTCACAAGCTTCAGACCATTGAAACTTCATTGTCTTCTGAGTCAACTTTGTCAACAGGGATGAAATAGATGAACCCCTCGACAAACCTTCTATAATAACCAGTCAATCCCAAGAAACTCCTAATATCAGTTGGAGATGTGGGTCTGGGCCAGTTTTGCACCGCTTCAATCTTCTGAGTATCAACTCGTATCCCTTCTCCAGATACAATGTGGCCTAAGAACACCACAGACTCAAGCCAAAACTCACACTTGGAAAATTTGGCATACAACTCTCTATCTCTGAGAGTTTGGAGAACAACTCTGAGATGATTAGCATGATCTTCCTCATTCCTCGAATAAATCAGAATGTGATTAATAAACACGATAAAAAATGTGTCAAGATAAGGCTTAAACACTCTTTTCATAAGATCCATGAACGCTGCAGGGGCATTAGTCAAACAAAAAGACATAACAAGAAACTCATAATGACCATAGTGGGTCCTGAATACTGTATTTGGGATGTCACTTTCTCTTACTCTCAACTGATGATAGCCAGATCTAAGGTCTATCTTAGAAAAGGAAGTGGCACACTGAATTTGATCAAAAAGATCATCAACTCTCAGAAGGGGATACTTATTCTTGATTGTAACCTTGTTCAATTGGTGGTAATAAATACACATTCTAAGAGAACCATCTTTCTTCCTCACAAATAAGACTGGAGCGCCCCAAGGTGAGACACTAGGTCGAATGAAACCTTTATCAAGAAGGTCTTTCAACTGCATCTTTTAATTCTTTCAACTGAGCTGGAGAAATTTTATATGGAGGAATAGAAATAAGTCAAGTATTAGGAAGAATATCTATACCGAAGTCTATTTCTCGCTCAGGAGGGACTCCGGGAAGATCATCTAGAAAGACCTATAGAAACTCACTCACAACTGGAACTGACTGAATAGGTGGTGTCTCAACAGTAGAGTCATTAACTCGGACTAAGTGATAGATGCACCCATTGGTAACTAACTTCTTGGCCTTAAGGTACGAAATAAAATGACCCTTAGGCACTGCTGAACTACTCCTCCACTCTATAACTGGCTCATTAGGAAACTGGAACTTTACAACTTGAGTTCTACAATCAACTTAGGCATAACAAGCATGAAGTCAGTTCATGCCTAGAATAATATCAAAGTCCACCATGTCTAGATCGACTAAGTCGGCCATGGTGTCCTTGTGATTGACAGAAATGGTACAATCACGATAAACTCTCTCAGCTAGAATAGACTCACCAATAGGTGTAGAAACACTGAAGGTCTCAAGAAGTTGCTCAGGAAAGATATCAAATCTCATAGCAATGTATGGAGTCACAAAAGATAGACTCACACCTAGATCAAGCAATGCATATACATCAAAAGTAAAGTCTTTGATCATACCAGTGACAACATCAGGTGAATTCTCTTGCTCTTGGTGACTCGTGATAGCATACAGATGGTTTGCTCCTCTGTCTGTCCTGAAGTAGCTCATCTAGGTGCAGCTCTGTCTACTGGAGTCGCTGAAGAAGATTGGGCTTTAATGCCTCCATTACCATTACCTTGCATGTTCTTCGGGCACTCTCTCATGAAGTGATCTGTCTGACCACATTTAAAGCAACTAGTGGAGTCATCATGACACACCCCTGGGTGGTTCCTACCACACTTAGCACATGCAGGTGTCCAGTTGGCCCCTTGTGCCACACTACCCTGAGATTGAGTCGGTCTAGCTCTAAAGTTCTGCGAATTCTGATTCTTGAACTCACATATGTTCTTTGGTACAGGTGCACTAGAAGATGATGGAGCAGGTCCATTTGGCTTTTGTTGAAAAGATGACCGGTTCGCATTATTGTTCTGCTGCCCGGACTCATTACCTGATATATTAGCCTTCTTGTTTCAGAACTCTTCTCTATCTCTCAACTTATCTTCCTCAAACTGTTGCACATGGATCATAAGCCTTGCTATGTCCTTGTCCCCTATAAACATAGCAACCTTACCCTCTTTGCTTGACAGACGAGACAACCCTGACATGAACAAGCTCATCCTGCTCCTCATATCAGCAACCATCTCCGGAGCATAGCGGTATAGTTGAGTGAACTTGAGGTTGTACTCATGTACACTCATGGATTCCTTCCTAAGAGTGAGGAATTCTCTTACCTTAGCCTCCCTTAGCTCATGGGGAAAGAAACACCCTATGAAGGCACTTTCAAACATTTCCTAGCTCATAATTGGTGCTCCTTCAGCCCTGCTCTTCTTCCATTGATCGTACCAGATCCTAGCGACACCCTTGAGTTGGTATGCAGCTAACACCACTCGATCAACATCAACAACATGCATAACCTCAAACACCTTCTAAAGCTCCTCCACAAAGTTCTTTGGATCTTTAGTGACATTTGACCCAGTGAATTTCGGGGGATTCATCCTCAAGAACTCACGGATCCTGGATGTATCAGCCACATCCTGTCGAACCCCTCTTTGCTTACCAGCTTGATTTTCCATGACCTGACTCAACATCCAGATATCATCCCGGAACTCAGCATTAGTGACCTCTCCTTAGGGTTGCACTCCTGGTTCTTTGTGAACCCCTTGATCCTGGGGATCAACATTCCTCCTAGCAGGACAACCTCGAACAACTCTTCATGGAGGCATGATCTGAAAATATATGCGCAAGCACTTATTAGAAAGAAACTTTTATAGAGTTGAACTCTATCGCACGAAAAAAGTATGAAAGAACTGAGATATTTCCTAAATGTCGCAGCCTCCTAATTGTAAATATGGCGCGCTTCACACCGATAACTAGGACACTAAAGACACGGCTTCATAGACACCATAGGACTCTTGAACTCTGTGGTCTGATACCAAGTTTGTCATGCCCCGAGCCTACACCATTGATGTGGCCGGCACTCGAGAACCATTTCTAGTCCCCAAAATAACCCTTGGCCTGGCTCAAATACTCGGCGAAATACTTACTCAAGTGAAATAAAAATCACACATGCAAACTCAACTCATAAGTAAAGTAGTTTAACTCAAAATACTCAAATGAACATAAGTGTTCAACTCACAGTCTTTAGAACATCATTAAGGGAAATGAGAAAAAGACTCCTCAACTAAACTGTCTATTAAGCCTCTAAATCAATGCGATGAAAGTCAGGACAAGACCCAAGACATTCTAACAAAACTGAAAGATATAAATCAAATCCTCCGAAAGTAATGAGGCTCACCAAAGATAACTCGAACTGCAAGTGGTATCAACGAAGCATCTATTGATGACCCTGATGTCCTGTATCTTCATCATGAAATGATGCAGGCCAAATGGCATCAGTGCATTGAATGTACGAGCATGTAAGGGGAACACTGAACATAACATTAAAGCTTGAACTCGGAAGAATGAAACATACTCACCTCATCTCCACTCAACCTCAACTCATGGATACTCAACTCAATACATTATAAAAACAACAATAAAGATGCACTTTATATAAAGCGTTTAAAATAGTAGATAACAATTCAATGTATTTTTAAAAAAATACAATAATAACTCTTACTCTTAATTGGGAGATTCTCTAACCAACAACCATCACTATGAGATATTTAATGATACATTATCTCACCCACGCTGCCAGGACTGTCCAATAAGTTTTTGTAGTATAAGACATCCTCAACTAAATGGATCCACTAAGCTATGCTTAAAAGTAATAAGAAATCATCTAAAAATTATGACCCTTTACCCATGTTGGCATACATGGTTTATGAGGAATTTGAGTTTTCTGAACTCGTCCTCATATCGGTGCTCAATACTACTCCATAACGCATGCTCATATGTTTAAAAATATTTCCTCATCCTCATACTTTGAGATTATTACTCAAAAGGATCTCTTAAAGAGATTATGCTCAAAACTCCTCATGAAATCATTTGGAAATCAAAGTTTCCTCTTATTTTAAATGTAAAACATTTACTATTGGTAATACTTAGTTCCCATATATTCACTTTGAAAAATGAAACTCAGCTCTCTTCATCCTCATACTCAAGTGCTCAAGCCTTAAAATAATTTTAAAATTTTACAAAAGACTCCTCAAAATGACTCGAAAGAACTCCCTCAAACTTTACTCTTAACTCTATCTTGTATTTGAAAATATGAATTTAAGAATTATGATTAGGATATATAGGATCTCTCAATGATTAATGGAGTTTAGATAGTTGATAATAAGAAACGAGCGAAGACACAAATTAGAGAGCATCGGCGCGACGCAGAGAAGGATTTATTATTTTGGTCGCAAAAATAAATTTTGGGAAAGTGAACTCCGTGTCCTCTCCGCGACTTGGAGAGGGGGTAATTTTCTGGGGACTGAAAATTTGAAGCGCCTCCGCGGCGCGGACCTGGGCACATAATTCTGCCAGACCTTTTCTTCCTCTCCCAACCTCGATCCCATTCATACCCACTACAAATCTATGGTCAAAATTCACGAATTTTCATAACCCAGAATGTTTTCAATGAAACCCACACAAAGCTCAATAAATAGACTCAACAATTTCGCAAAAAAAATTCATCTCAAGGATTTCGTGACCTCAATTAACATTTAAACTCAAGAACTTCTCAAGAACTCAATAATCAACCTCAAGAATAAATTTGTGGGTAAAATTATATATGATTGGCGTGAAGGCGAGAAAACCCAACACTATGAAAGCTTACATACCTTGAAAGAACTTCTTGAAACTCTTCTTTTCTCCTCTTGAACTTTGCCCTAACTTTATTGAACGCTTTAGACTTAGGTGTAAACTAATTTTAAATCAGCTTTCACCCCTAATAGGGTGAAAAACAAGCTTAAGGCTAATGGGGTAAGGAAAAGACCAAAATACCCTCCTTAGTTCGGATGAATTTCCTTAACTGGACAGGTTGAACTCAAACGGGCATATCTCACTCATCCTCACTCAAAATTTAGCAAACTCAGTGGCGTTGGAAAGAGGGTTCAAATATCTTTCATTTTATATATTATGAGCCACCTAACTCATCCTGTACTGAAAGTTATGGTCGATTGAAGTTGACCCAAAACTCAAAATTGGAGACTAACCTGCATAAATTTCAATTTAGCTATTTCCAATTTAGTTCTTTCTAAAATTAGCCCAATCTAAGACAGAGGTGTTAAAATCCTATGAAGAGATTCCAGTTCAAATCCTTAATCGTCAGGTTTGGAAATTGAGAACAAAAGAGGTTGCATCAGACAATGTCTTGTGGAGGAACCAATTTGTTGAGGAGGCTACTTGGGAAGTCGAGGAGGATATGAAGAAGTGATACCCTCATCTCTTTTTCTCCGACTCAGCTCCAGTCCATGGTACTTATTCTTTGTAAGGTACTCTTTAACTGTGATATTTTGAGTGTATGTTGTTTGTTTATGCTCATGTTGGGATGATAGTTCCTCTCCTACTCTATTCATGCTAGTTTCAGTTCGATTCGAGGAAGAATGATCCTAAGTGGGAGATATTGTAATACCTCCACTTGGGAAAGGTAAGACGGGTTAAGGGGAAGCTCCACAACCCTAAAACAGACCATTGACCCTTTAATGAAGCCTAAACGTTTCGTGAAAGGGACCACAGTCCATTTAGGATTAATGGCCTGACCATTTAAGGACTGCCAGGAGAGAGGCCACCTAGACGGACCCCTAAGTAGTCCCTGGAGCTATAGATAACCATTTATGGGAGGTTGCCTAGTCGTCCAAGACTTCCAGGTAAGGGGTCTCCTAGACCGTTCCCTATATGGCTCGTGGGGCCTTGTACAGACTGTCTAGCCCTCCGTCTACTTTGTCAGTTTTTTTATTACGGTCAACTTCAAATGACTGTATCTCAGCACATAACGAATTAGGTGGCCCATGACCTATCAAATTAATGGTCTTTGAGTCCTCTTTCCAATGCTACCAATATTTCCTCATTTTGAGTTTGGAGTAAAATGTTATGCCTTTTTTAATAAGGCCCTATCAAGTAGATGAAGGTTCACGGATGGATATACGGCCAGTGAAGTGTTTCACAGACCGAGGAGCTTTAAATGGTCTCTGCAGCCTTCCTTGAAGGGCACTCTGTCAGTTTTTAAGTCGGGGTCATTTTGGTCTTTCCCCTATGCATTTTATACTTAAACTACGTTGTTTTAATCTCTATTCTAAGCCTACACCACAAAGTTTTTACACCTATTTAAGGGCTTAGAAAGTTTTAATCAGTTCTTTAACGTTTCTTAACACTTCAAGTCATTAGAGTAAATTTCAAGAGGAGAAAAGCTAGGGTTTGAGCGTTCTTCGAGTTTTGTTGATTTCCCCAAGAAATTCATTATTCCAAGTATGTAAGGCTTTCATAATGTTTGATTAGTTTGTCCTCACGCCCTACATCTACTTTCAAATTAGTAAAAGAGTAATCTAGGGTTCTATCCTTGGATTTTAGTATTTTTGAGATGAGTTGATATTGAGTTCTGAGTTCCTGAGTTACTGATTATTGAATTCTATTTCCTAATTGTTGAGTTGCTATATCTTGCTTTGAGATTTTTGAGTTGATTGTTCATGTCTATTTTTCAGCATGAACCCTATTTTTTATGTATTCATTGAGTTCTTATTGAGAATATTTCAAACATAACATAATTGTTTAAATTGAGTTTTGAGAAAGTAAAGAGGAGTTTGAGAAGTGCATAACAAAGATTTAAACAAAAGTGTAAGGGAACTAAGTATTTCCCAAATGTTTCATTTTTACATGAAGAAATAGAATACTTTTTATGAGAAAAGTTAAAAGAGTTTTCAAAAAGATTGAGTATAGAGGAGTTACCTCTTAAAGAGGCCCCTATTGAATGATTATCTCAACCCAAAATATATTTTTACATTGAGCAAAGAGAAACCTTGTTTTCTAAATGAGCAATGAGTTTCAGAGATATTTCAGAGCAGTTACCTCTTTTAAGATGATACTTTGAGCAATTATCTCAAACCAGAGAAAGAGTATGTTTATCCATTTGAGCAAGAAAAATGTTATTGGGAGTAGTATTGAGCACCTATATGGGGGAGAGTTCAGACAACTCACAACGATCATAAACTATGTCTTGCCAACATGGGTACATGATCATACTTTTTAGATGAATCCTTAGTGCCTTTAGGCAGAGCTTAGTGGATCAACTTAGTTGAGAGGTTCTATATCCCGACATGATATAGGACAGTTCTCATTATGTGGATAAGACGTTGTATCATCACGTAGCTCATAGTGATGGTTGTTGGTTAGAAAATCTCCCAATAGAGTTAAAGTGATTTCCATATAAAACTTAGTATGTTGAGTTCAAAGATGAATAATTATTTTGTAAAGTTTAATGATTTCATTCCTCTAATTATTTACTTTCAGTTGAATTTATGTTATATCTATTCATGTCCTTTCATTTAGTTATTTCACCTCGGCTTTATTACATACTCGTACATTCATAAATACTTATGTCATTCGACCTACATCTTTTTATGATGTAGATACAGGTGTTCAGGATCATCAACAGGTGCTCCATTGAGATCACTCTACACTCCAGACAGTTTTGGTGAGCCTCCTTACATTCCGGAGGACTTCACATTTACTTTCAGTCTAATTGTTTTGAGGCGTGGTGAGTCTTGTCCCGTTATCTATCATAAACATTAGAGGATTAATAGATAGATAGAGTCGAGGAGTCTCTCAGTACTTTCTTAACTTTAAATATGTTTTGCAAATTGTTATTATTATTGCAATTAGTTGATAGTTAATGGGCTAAGTCTATAATTTATTTAATACTCTTTATTATTTGACCCATATAATTAAATTAAGTTAGTAGAATTTCAGTACCTAATTATTTTAAAGGAAAAGAAAAGAAGAGGAGAGCAAGAAACTCACCTGATAGCGACGGCGGCGGCGGCACATGAACACGATTAGAAACAGAGATGATAAGGAATTCAAGTAATAAAAAAAAAGATAGTATGCTCCTTCCATGAAACTTTTCCTTATTAGTAATAATAATGACTAAATGATTAAAAAGTAATGATTACCCTATTTTATTGAAAGTTATATATATACGAGTATTAGGTTATGTGGAATATATTTCTGGAAATATTTTTTGTGGAATCTTTGTCATGGTTAGTTAGTATTATTCTTTTTCTTTCTGTAATAGATTTATACTCTCCACTTGAATGTCCAAATTGCTACAATACATGGTTAATCATTATATTATTATTTGGGTGGTAAAGAAATTAGGTCTATTGTATTATATGAATACCATTACATTTATGCTATATGGTAAACTTAAGACTTAGCCCTAGGCTTAAAATTTAGGGAATATGAGACTTGACCTATTAATTGAAATCAGTACTGAAGTTGGTTTATAAATATTGACTCTACGATCTTTGGGTGATTTTGGGGTCCGAGGTATAAGTATAGTAAGGATGGGTCTCTATGGACTCGCTTACTTACAAATATTGTATAGTTGATAGATTGAGAAAGTTTTGAAGCTTTACGGAAGGGAAAGGTGAAATCTTAAGGATTCGTAGCACGTGTTCGGCATTCAAGGTATGTTAAGACTTTCAGACTTCATTGAAGGAGGTTTTTCTAATTAAAGATTAAAAATGGAATAGACCATGGGTAAGGGCGAAAGATGGGGGTCTCGTACCAATGGTGTGACGGGCATTGGTACGAGTACCGGTGTTATAAAGGGAAATTTATTACTATAGAATGCGGATTGTAATCCGAGAATGCCAAAGCATATGGGCATTTGCTGATATATTATTGAGTTGATTTATTATGTGTGATTGTGTTCCTTATTGAACTCGTATACTTGTGATAGCTGAGGTGATTACATATCATATTGATATTTGATTGAGATGTATCAACATCCCTTTTCATTGATATCATATTGTGTACATGCATTGACATGAGATTGGATATAAGTTGGGCACGTGGAGATCGTCTGTGCTGGGGATGGTGAGATATTAAGATTATAAATTGGGCACGTGGAGATCCTCCGTGCGGAAATTGTTTGATCTTATGATAGTGCGTTGAGATCGTCTGTACAGACACGTGGAGATCGTCTGTGTCGGTATATGGACCTCGCGAGTCCCCCATGGGTATGAACTCTCGATGTATTTCTGAGGAGTATCATGCATATACGGTTGAGAGAGTACTTGGCATCTGAGGCATATCATTTCATGGTGTCACATTGCATTGCATCTCATTACATCATTTATTATTATTCATTAGGGGCTTTATTGGTGGTTGTACATTACGTGAAGTTTGATTATCCTTATTTGATGAAACTTGACTGGTAAGCATAATATAGACTTGTATAATAAAGAACTGATTTTCTTATATAAACTCAAGTTACTACTTCTTCATTGTCGGTCTATGAGATATACTGGGTACACGTGGTTTCGTACTCATACTACACTTGTTGCACTCTTTGTGGTGCAGATTCGATTCCAAGTACGAGCACATCTCGTGGAGCTTTATGAGTCCGAGCTTGGAGCATCTTGGAGTTGTGGTGAGTTGCTTGGTTATTCCATGGCCCACACCTCCCTCTATCTTTTATTTATTCTGTTGTTTTAGTATCCAGACAAGATATCCCTTATGTTTGGATTCGTCATTTTAGTTTCAGACTTGCACCATATTTAGAAGCTCTTGTACTTATGACACCAATTCTTGGGTGGTGTTCTAGCTTTCCACAATTTCGTAATTATGAAGGACTTAGTGTTAGAGATATTTTACTCATTGTTTACCTTTTTACCTCATTATTTAGTTAAATTGGTAAAAATATTGGGTTGGCTTACCTATCGGCTGGGAACATAGGTGCCATCACGACTTGTAAATTTGGGTTGTGACATTAAATAAATAAAAAATAAAAGTATATCAAATATAAAGTAATCCCCCCCACTCCCATAAATAAATAAATCTTCGCTCAATGCTTCTTGTAGAGAATGTAACACTAGGTTTTTCATAATCTTCTTGATGAATATAAATGTTTCGTTATTTAATCATAAATCTCAAATTCAAAATTTATAAATTCTAACGACCGGTTTCCGTTGTTATAGAAAAGCCAACGGAGAAAAATTTTGGGCCGAAAAACTTTTTGGTAGTATCTTGAAATATTCCAACCTAGTCCAGATTTGGACGAAATCATAGTCAGAGAGGTCTAGGGAAATCTGGTAACAAACGGGAGATCAAATTGTGAATTCGATCATATGAGTAGATAGCGAAGTCGTTAAGGAACCCGTACGACTTTACGGAATTGAATTCGAGCGAGTAGAACTACTGAAAATGATCTTAGCGTGAACGGGTATTTCTGAGTGTGTAGGTTGAAGGCGTGTTGTGAAATGGGGGTTTTGGAATCCTTTAATTAGCTCTCTGTACCGTGCAAGCCGCTATGGCGGGATTTGTACCGCCAGGGCGGGGCCGCTGCAGCGGGGTGAGGACCGATGTGGCGGGACAAACGCGACTTAAGTCGGAAATAAACTCCAAAAATGTTTTATTCTGCACTTTTTGACTTTGAGAGCTAAGGAACGACCCCAGGTGTTTTCTTGAACGTTTTTCCACCATTCTTGAGGCTAAAGGTAAGGTTTTCACCCCCCGAATCCATCTTTCGATCCGTAGAACCTAGTTTATTGGGTAAGTATCGATGGGGGAGGGTTTTGATTCGAGATTTATGGTGGAATAAACCCTAAACTGGGTATGGGGATCAAGGGTTCGACCTAGGATTATTTTATTGATCATGATCTGGGTAATCTAGGTCTTGTTTATTGATCCTCGCATTATTATTATTGTTTGTAGACCAAGAACAAGCGGAAAGAATTCGGAAGGGGAAGAATAAAGTTTCTTAGGGGATTCAAGCTTTGTTTGAGGTAGGTGATGGTTGTAATTTCATGTTTGTGTGATATATGTTAGTAATTATTTCATTGTATTGCATGTATGTATGGGACTGTTGCATTATTGATCACACCTAATGTAAATGAGTATGAACGATTAACTATATACCATGAATCACCTCTTGATTGTATGATTATGAGAATGTACATTGTGATTGTGATTGTGGTATGTTGATTGGATCGGGTGTCACGATCCGACACACTAACTAGCATCGAATGTCACATACCGACATACATATTGGATCGGATGTCACGTACCGATATAAAATTGGAATGGGTGTCACGATCCGACAAACTATATTGGAACGGGGGCCACGATCTGGTACACTAACAGTTTGGGTATGGGTTCCATGAGAGGACCGTTGAATTCGGTTCCATGAGAAGACCGTTGAATTGGGTTCCATGAGAGGACCATTGACTTGTTATATGCACGTGTATTATTGAAAAAGGTGGAATTGTACATTGATCCTGAAATGATATTGATATTGTATATATTCGGTATATGCTTGTTTACTGTGTTGTGATTACTTGCTTATATTGCACTTATTGGAATAGCTGTGTGATCCTACCAATACACAGTGGTTGTGTACTGATAATGCACTTGCTTATTCTTTGTTGAGTACAGGGCATCTTCAGGTGGCTATTGATATCAGTTCTTTCAGGCTGCCATTGATCTATCTTGTTTAAGTCCACTCTTTTCGGACTCAGACTATTTGTTTAAGGTGTTTGTTTAGTTTTGGGGTTGTACCCCTTGTTCTTAGACTTGTCATTAATAGAGTTTTGGTAGAATGACTTTCAGGTTCTAGGGGTTGTTCTTCCGCATTAGTTTGGCTAGTTTATTTAAATCTTTGGAGTTTATGGGAACTCTATATAATTTCTACATTTAAACCTGCTTCTGTATCTTTAAATGTGTAGTATTTTGGTTAAGGCTGCTTAGTTGGGTTGTAGTAACGATTCTCTCACCGGAGGATTAGTGTGGGCACCAATCACGACGGTCTGGGTCGTGATAAAGTTGGTATCAGAGCCCTAGGTTTGTTGATCTCATTATACCAAAACGAGTCTAGTAGAGTCTTGCGGAACGGTACGAAGACGTCTGTACTTTTCTTCGAGAGGCTATAGGACTTTAGCAAATCTCTCTGTTTTCTCTTGACTCCTTTTGTGCTATAACTTGGGTCCAATTGGTATCTGGCGATTCAAATTGGTATCTAATCTCATTCACTCTTCTGTCCGCAGATGGTTAACACTAGGTTCAACGGCGTCAGTCCCGTAGCTCCCGTCAACGCGCCAGCTGAGGAATCCACATCATGAGGTCGCGGTCGAGGCAGGGGTAGAGGAAGAGCAAGGGGCATAGGCCGAGGAAGAGTAGCACCTACTAGGGATGGAGCTCCTGTTGAGAATGCTTCCAGAAATGAGAACCATCTTGCGCATCATGAAGAGATTGTTGAGGTTGAGAATGAGGAGGATATTGGACCAGAGGAAGAGGTGCTGGCTGAGACTACAGGTATCCCTCCCTCAGACCCAGTGTTAGCTCAGCAGATTATGT
The DNA here is from genome assembly GCA_029582245.1 of Solanum etuberosum. NCBI lineage: Eukaryota > Viridiplantae > Streptophyta > Magnoliopsida > Solanales > Solanaceae > Solanum > Solanum etuberosum. The sequence goes on from JAJONR010001356.1 coordinate 49,230, forward strand.
CATTTTTGAAAGGATTGGTTGGTCCCGGAGTGCTTCCTTCTGTTCAAGCGACTCAAGCTCCCGCCAATCCCCCTATTACTATCACTGTCCCCAAGGTGGGTGGATCTCACATCATGAGATAAGTACGCAGTTATTATTGTATCGGCCCAAAACCTCGCTAATTGATCTTTGCGGTGCTTCCTCTATCTCTCTCAATTAAAGCTTTATATCCATAGAAAAAAGTTGCTAGGCATTTTTATTTTTTCCTATTTTGACTTCTTATGACTGGTAATGAGCATGATATGTTGACTAAGTTCTTGAAATTGAAACCCCCTGTGTTCCATGGTTCTGAGAGTAAGGACGCCTATGAGTTCATTCTAGATTGTTATGAGAGGCTTCATAAGTTGGGAATTGTCCATCAACATGCAGTAGAGTTTGTGACTATTCAACTTCAGGGCGAGGCTAAGCAGTGGTGGAGAGCTTATGTGGAATGCAGATCTTCAACTTTACCCCCACTCACTTGGACCCAGTTTCATGCTCTGTTCTTGGAAAAGTATGTGCCCCAGACTTTGAGAGATCGTAAGAAGGATGAGTTCATGGCTTTGGTGCAAGGTGGTATGTATGTGGCTACATATGAGGCTAAGTTCCATGATTTGTCTAGATATGCTACACAATTGGTGACCACTGAGGAAAAGAGGATCCGCCTATTTGTTAAGGGACTGAATAATGAGTTACAGCTATTGTCTGTGCACATGACTTCTGCAGGAAAAAGTTTTAATGAGGTAACAGATTTTGTGAAGAAAGTGGAGGGGGTGAGGCGAGACAGTCAGGCTAAGGCATTGGCTAAGAAAGCCAAGAATTCAGGAAACTTCCAAGGTTCCTATTCCAGAGGTTCAGGTAGGCCAACACTTGCAGCCCGGCCAATTCAGTCCACCATGCCCGCGTCTACAGGTAATTATTTGAGAACTCCACCTCAAAATTTGATTCAGGATAGCCAGGGAGCCGCACCTTCGGCGGGCAGCAGGCCATCCTTTGATCGTACTTGTTATAACTATAGAGAACCTGGGCACATGAGATTGTCCCCACCCGCACATGATGGTGTTCGCGCAGCAGCAGACTAGAGCAGTGGTACCCGCGGGAAATGGTAGTAATGGTCGAGGACGTCCACAAGGTGGGCGAGGAGGAAACCAGCGAGGCCGTGGAGGTCAAGGAAATGGTAATGCAGGCAGAGGAGCAGTGCAGCCAGGCAGGGAAAACGCCCGTCAAGATGACAGGGCTCAGTGTTATGCCTTTCCGGGAAAGAGCGAGGCAAGGGCGTCTGACGCAGTGATCATAGGTACTATTCTTGTATGTGACAGGATGGCTAATGTATTATTTGATCCTGGTTCTACTTATTCTTATGTGTCCGTGCGATTTGCCTTAGAATTCGATATGATTTGTGATATACTTGATGCCCCCATCCATGTTTCTACCCCTGTTGGAGAGTCTGTCATAGTCACCCATGTCTATCGTGCTTGTCCTATCTTGTTTATGGGTTTCCAGACTTGGGGTGATTTGGTGATTTTGGATATGACTGACTTCGATATAATTTTAGGCATGACTTGGTTATCCCTCTATTATGCTGTGTTAAATTGTAATACGAAATATGTGACTCTAGAGATCCCTGGTAGGGAAAAATTAGAGTGGGAAGGGGTGTACAAGCCTAAGCCAGCTAAAATCATATCCTCCATTAGGGCTAGGAAACTGGTGGGGCAAGGTTGTTTGGCTTATTTGGCTCACATTTGGGACGTTGAGGTCGAGTCTCCCTCGATTGAGTCTATTCCCGTGGTGTCAGAATTTAGAGAAGTGTTCCCAACTGATTTGCCTGGTATGCCTCCAGATAGAGATATAGATTTCTGCATTGATTTGGAGCCTGGTACTCGTCCCATTTCCATCCCTCCATATCGTATGGCTCCGGCAGAATTAAGAGAGCTTAAGGCTCAAATCCAAGAGCTTCTTGATAAGGGATTCATTCGTCCTAGTGCTTCCCCATGGGGTGCCCCAGTTTTGTTTGTTAAGAAAAAGGATGGTAGTATGAGAATGTGCATAGACTATCGTCAATTGAATAGGGTCACCATTCGAAATAAGTATCCATTGCCTCGGATAGATGATCTTTTTGACCAATTGCAGGGTGCATCGGTTTTCTCTAAGATTGATTTAAGGTCTGGTTATCATCAGTTAAAGATTAGGCCTGAGGATACACCAAAGATGACATTTAGGACTCGTTATGGGCATTATGAGTTTCTAGTTATGTCGTTTCCCGCAGCTTTCATGAGTTTGATGAATGGTGTGTTCAAACCCTTTCTTGATTAGTTTGTGATAGTGTTCATTTATGACATTCTGGTATATTAGAAAAGTGAGGAAGAGCATGCCCACCATCTTTCTATTGTTCTGGGTGTTCTTGGGAATCAAAAGTTGTATGCGAAATTTTCTAAGTGTGAATTCTGGTTGACTTCGATTGCCTTTTTGGGGTATGTAGTTTCAAAGGAAAGGGTAATGGTAGATCCCCAAAAGATTGAGGCGGTTAGGAATTGGGTTCGACCAATTTCTGTGACTGAAATTAGGAGTTTTGTGGGGCTCGCTAGCTACTATCGTCGGTTTGTGAAAAACTTCGCTTCTATTGCCACACATCTGACAAATTTGACCAAAAAGGAGGTACCTTTTGAATGGACTGAAAAATGTGAGGAGAGCTTCCAAAAGCTCAATACTCTTTTGACCACAACCCCTATTCTAGCACTACCGGTGGAAGGTAAGGATTTCATAGTTTATTGTAATGCTTCACATTCAGGTTTGGGTGCGGTGTTGATGTAGGATAATAATGTCATAGCTTATGCATTGCGGCAGTTGAAGGTGCATGAGAGGAATTATCCAACACATGATTTAGAGTTGGCAGCGGTAGTGTTTGCTCGTAAGATCTGGCGGCATTATGTTTATGGTTTTAAGTGTGAGGTATTTACTGATCATCGCAGTCTACAACATGTGTTCACTCAAAAGGATCTAAATTTGAGACAGCGAAGGTGGATGGAGTTACTCAAGGATTATGATGTGACCATCCAGTACCATCCGGGTAAGGCTAATGTAGTGGCGGACGCACAAAGTCGAAAAGCGGTGAGTATGGGTAGTTTAGCTTGCTGGAATGTATCCCAGTGACCTTTGGCTAAAGAAATTCAACATTTGGAGTCTAAGTTCATGCAGTTGGGCATCTCAAAAAAGGTGGGGTGTTAGCTAGCATTGAAGTAAGGGCCACGTTCATTGAGGAGATCAAGGCCAAACAGTTTGAGGATGAACATTTGAAAGAGCTCAGAAATAAAATGGTGATTGGTAAGGCACAAGAGACCACTCTTGATGCGGGAGGTGTACTCAGTTTTAAAGGAAGGATTTGTGTTCCTAGAGTGGGCGACTTGATTCAGAGTTTATTAATAGAATCCCATGGTTCGAGGTATTTCATTCATCCGGGTGTGACTAAGATGTACCGAGATTTGAAGCGACTTTATTGGTGGCCTGGCATGAAGAAGGATATAGCTGAGTTTGTGGCTAAGTGTCAAAATTGCCAACAAGTGAAATATGAACACCAAAGGCCTGCCGGTTTGCTTCAAAGAATGCCAATTTCGGAATAGAAGTGGGAAAGGATAGCTATGAATTTCGTGGTTGGTCTTCCCAAGACATTGGGAAGGTATGATTCTATTTGGGTTGTTGTTGACAGATTGACTAAGTCAGCCCATTTTATTCCAGTCAGAACAGATTATAATTCTCAACAATTGGCTAAGGTGTATGTAAAAAAGATAGTAAGGCTGCACGGGGTGCCCCTTTCTATCATCTCTGACCGTGGTATGTAGTTCATATCCAAGTTTTGGGGAAAATTACATGAGGAATTGGGTACTCAGCTCACCTTTAGCACAGCCTTCCATCCATAGACGGATGGGCAGTCAGAGAAGACTATTCAAGTGTTAGAAGACATGTTGAGAGCATGTGTGATTGACTTTGGAGGACATTGGGATAAGTTCCTACCTTTATGCGAGTTCTCTTTTAATAATAGTTGTCACTCCAGCATTGATATGGCACCATTTGAAGCACTTTATGGGAGAGGATGTAGATCACCCATAGGATGGTTTGAGGCTGGAGATGTGAAACCTTTGGGGGTTGATTTAGTGAAGGACGCTCAAGATAAAGTGAGGAGTATTCAAGCTAAGTTTTTAACAGCCCAAAGTAGACAGAAGAAGTATGCAGACCATAAGGTAAGAGACATGGAATTTCATACTGGTTAGAATGTTCTTCTCAAGGTATCACCCATGAAGGGGGTGATGAGATTCGGTAAGAAGGGTAAGCTTAGTCCCCGATTCATTGGACCATTTGAGGTTCTTGACCGTGTAGGGCCAGTGGCGTATAAGTTGGCTTTACCTCCTAACTTATTGGGAGTTCATCCGGTATTTCATGTGTCAATATTGAAGAGATATCATGGTGACGGGGATTACATCATAAAATGGGACTCAGTTGTGTTAGACAAAGACCTTCAGTACGAGGAAGAACAGATTATTATTCTTTATCGTGATGTCCGGAAGCTTATGACCAAGGAGATTAAGCCCGTGAAAGTTGAATGGAAACATCGTCCAGTTAAGGAAGCTACTAGGGAGACCGAGAAGGACATGCGAGACAAGTATCCTCAGTTGTTCATCGATTCAGGTACTACTACACTCTTGCTTTAGCCTGTTTTTCCTAGTTTATCACTCGGGGACGAGTGATGGGTAAATTGGAATCTATTGTAATGATCGGTTTCCATCGTTATAGAAAAGCCAACGGGGAAAAATTTTACACCGAAAAACTTTTTGGTAGTATCTTGAAATTTTCCAACCTAGTTCAGATTTGAACGAAATCGGAGTCAGTGAGGTCTAGGGAAATCTGGTAACAAACTGGAGATAAAATTCTGAATTCAATCATATGAGTAGATATCTAAGACGTTAAGAAACTCGTACGACTTTACGTAATTGAATTCGGGCGATTAGAACTCTCAAAAATGATCTTAGCGGGAACGGATATTTTCTGAGTGTCGTAGGTTGAAGGCGTGTTGTGAAATGGGGATTTGGGAATCCTTTAATTAGCTCTCTGTTCCGTGCAAGCCGCTATGGCGGGATTTGTGCCGCCAGGGTGGGGGCCACTGCAGCGGGGTGAGGACCGTTGTGGCGGGACAGACGCGACTTAAGTCAGAAATAAACACCAAAAATATTTTATTCTGCACTTTTCGACTTTGAGAGCTAAGGAAAGACCCCAGGTGTTTTCTTGAACGTTTTCCACCATTCTTGAGGCTAAAGGTAAGGTTTTCACCCCCCGAATCCATCTTTCGATCCGTAGAACCTAGTTTATTGGGTAATTATCGATGGGGGAGGGTTTTGATTTGAGATTTATGGTGGAATAAACCCTAAAATGGGTATGGGGATCAAGGGTTCGACCTAGGATTATTTTATTGATCATGATCCGGGTAATCTAGGTCTTGTTTATTGATCCTCGCATTATTATTATTGTTTGTAGACCAAGAACAAGCGGAAAGAATCTGAAAGGGGAAGAATCAAGTTTCTTAGGTGATGGTTGTGATTTTATGTTTGTGTGATATATGTTGGTAATTGCTTCATTGTATTGCATGTATGTATGCGAATGTTGCATTATTGATCACACCTAATGTAAATGAGTATGAACGAATAACTATATGCCATGAATCACCTCTTGATTGTATGATTATGAGAATGTACCTTGTGATTGTGATTGTAGTATGTTGATTGGATCGGGTGTCACAAACTGACACACTAACTGGGATCAGATGTCACGTAGCGACATACATAGTGGATCGGATGTCACGTACTGACATAAAATTAGAACGGGTGTCACGATCCGACACACTAACTTGGAACGGGTGCCACGATCCGGTACACTAACAGTTTGGGTATCGGTTCCATGAGAGGACCTTTGAATTGGGTTCCGTGAGAGGACCATTGACTTGTTATATGCACGTGTATTATTGAAAAATGTGGAATTGTACATTGACCCTGAAATGATATTGATATTGTATATATTCGGTATATATATGTTTACTGTGTTGTGATTACTTGCTTATATTGCACTTATTGGAATAGTTGTGTGATCCTACCAGTACATTGTGGTTGTGTATTGATACTGCACTTGCTTATTCTTTGTTGAGTACAGGGCATCTTCAGGCGGCTATTGATAGACCTCAGCTAGGTGACTTTTGAGCGTGACCGGATTCAAGGATGAGCCAGTTCTTTCAGGCTGCCATTGATCTATCTTGTTTAAGTCCACTCTTTTTGGACTCAGACTATTTGTTTAAGGTGTTTGTTTAGTTTCGGGGTTGTACCCCTTGTTCTTAGACTTGTCGTTAGTAGAGTTTTGGTACAATGACTTTCAGGTTCTAGGGGTTGTTCTTCCGCATTAGTTTGGCTAGTTTATTTAAACCTTTGGAGTTTATGGGAACTCTATATAATTTCTACATTCAAACCTGCTTCCGTATCTTTAAATGTGTAGTATTTTGGCTAAGGCTACTTAGTTGGGTTGTAGTAACGGTTCTCCCACCGGAGGATTAGTGTGGTGTCAATCACGATGGTCTCAATCGTGACATAAATAAACATGTTACTAATAAGAAATGCTTCGATTTTCCCCTTAATAGGTTTTACGTTGTCTCTTACTTTACTATTTTGAAAACAAATATCAAATAAAAAATTATTATAAAATAATACATTTAGATAATTTCTCATGAATCAATATAAGTTGCATATCCATAAGTGTACAGTACAAGTACAATTATTCTTTTTCCCGTTAATTTTTTATTCATTTACTAGTGACAAAGATCTGTGCTTTGCACGACCCAATATTCATTTATGAAGTTAATTTTTAAGCAATTTAACTAAATGATTTAATTTTTTTAATTAAGTATAAAATAAATATTTACAAATATTATTAACATTGTAAATTTTAAGTGGTATTAATTAAAATAATTTAAATACTAAAATAAATTATATATCTTTGTGCCTAAATCATTTAACTTATACAAGTTGATATATAGACGTATTTGTATGCTACTAAATCATCTCATTAAAAGGCTAAACTCATTGGTGACCTCCTGAAATTGCCACCAAATTTCACTTAGACACCTCAACTGAACGATGTTCATTTTAGATCTCTTCTTCTTCCCCATTTTTCAAGCCACTACCTCCCATCATTTTTTTCAAGCTTTAACTCCTTTAATGGAGGTCAAATTTTTTATTCAAATCCGTTCAAGTCATTTTTTTCTTTTTTTTTATTGTATTACTTTTCTAAATTTACAATCACCTCCCTTTACTTTTTTTGCCGAAAAAATGGATATCAACACCCATATTTCATATTTATTCTCTCTTTCTTTCTTCCCACAAAACAACACTAAAAAGAAAAAGAAAAAAATATTAAAAATAGTAAAATAAAATAATTGATTTTTAAAAAAGCACAAACGAAATTTTGAGTGTAACGAAAAAAGATGATTTCCGATGGAAAAGGAGGTAAGGTACAATCATCGATCTCCACATTTTTCGTAGGAAAAAATAGATACCAACACTCATATTTTATTTTATTTTTCTTTCTTTCTTTCTCTCCCTCCCTCCCTCCTCCTCCTCTCTTTTTTTATCAAAACAAAATGAAAATAGAAAGAAAGAAAAATCTGAAACAATTAAAAAAAGTGAATTAAGAGAAAAATAAAGAAAATTGTTGGGTGTAGTGGAGAAGACAACTGCCATCAGGCGGGGGGTGTTATTTTTTAGAATAATATTTTTATTTTCTTTACTAAATAGATTTTAAAATGATTTTTAACTTAAAATAACACATGTAATCATTTAATTGGTTGTTTGTCATGTCATCAACGAGTGTATTACACTCTCCTTCAGTTTTTAGCTTATTGTCAAAAAAAGTGTCAAAATGACACCCGCGACCCAACATGAGATGTCTAAAATGAACATCGTTTAATTGAGGTGTCTAAGTGAAACTTGGTGCCAACTTTAGGGGGCCAAAGATGGATTTGACCTTATTAAAATTGTAAATTTCAAATAGTGTTGATTAAAATAATTTGAAATTTAAATTAAGTTATATATATATATATACGACATGCCTGCTTCCCTAGCCAGGGGTAATATTGGTATTTAGTTCAGTATTATGCTTAACTACTGTTATACGTGATTGCTTTACTATGTATATTCCCATCAGTTGACATAAAAGTCCGTCTGTATTTTACTTTTTACTTTTCCTCAGCCGAAAACTTCTTTGTTTTTCCATGCATGGGGGCCCATTGCCCCCCCCCCCCCCCTACTATTTCACACCTTTTCAATTTTGCTTTGCATTTATTTCAAGTCTCTTAATAAATATGGACCCACCTCAGCAATTCCATTCCATTTAATTACTCAATTTATAATATTGTATTTTATAAAGTATATTACAAAAATGTTACGTACTTAAATTTGTTCAAATTTTATTGTTGTCCTTTCTATTTTAATTTATTTATCTTACTTCTTTTTAATTTATAGTATATTCAAAGATTACGTTTAAGATACTATTAATTATTATAATTAACAACTTAACATACTTTATTACAAATTTAAAAATTATGTAACATACACTATAAATTACAATAATTAACAACTTAAAATACTCTATTACATATTTAAAATGACGTTAAAATTACTATAATAAAATGACGTCAAAAATACTATAAATCACAATAATTAGCAACTTAAAATATTTTTAAAAAATAAATAAAATTTAGTTGACTTTTGAAATTCTATCGGTGACACATGAATTTGAATAAATGGGAAATATATATATTATTGAGAAAATACTTAAAAGAACATATAATAAAATTTTGATGGACTCTCCTAATTCCATATGTGTCACATAAATTGAAACAAAAAAGTAACATATATTATTCGAAAATAACGTAAAAACTTTTTATAAATCATAACAAATTAACAACTTAAAATATTTTAGAAAAAAACGTATAAAAAAATATTTGACTCTCCAAATTTCATTTGTATCACATAAATTAAGATTAAAAAAAGTGATATAAAAAATTGGGCCCGTGCTGGCACGGGCACCTAATATATATATATATATATATATATGTTATAATAAGTCATTTCTTCTTATTTTTTTCCGAAAGCCTGTTGATATGGAGCCAAAAGCTCTGTCACAACTATTTGAAATTCGAAAGGAAAAAGTTACTCGAATGAAATAGATCTTAGTTTTTTTAGATAAAAACAGATTTATAAAAAAGAAAAAAGAATAAATAAAAAAAGAAGAAGATTAAGTAATAAGCCACCAAAAGAAAACAAAAAATAACTAATATGTAATTCCAAAAATACTCTTACTTCCCTAAGCTCCTCACTTTAGCTTCTTATTAAATAAGAGAGAAAAAAAATAAAAATATATATAAGATATATTTCTATCTATATATTTTATTTTATTTTATATAGAAGAGCTCTGGAAGGATGATCATGGCTATGAAGAGTTGTACAATGAGCAATACAAATTACACTATGTACTTGGCCTTATCTTATTCCCTCACCAATAGCCTCTAAATATGTCTAATATATGTGGGCCCATTTTTTTATATCATTTCAATCTTATTATCTATTATAAATATAAAATGCTTAACAATTATCAACTTCATTCATATTTTGTGCACCCTATTTGTTATTCAATCCACACTATATTTTTTATTTGTCGTATATTCAGTCCTCACAATTTAAAATCAAGTTAGGTTTTACAATACAATTTTTATTTTTTTTGGTAATTTTAGAACTCAAATGTTCAATTTTATTTTTTAAAAACAATAAAGCACATTTTTTATTGTTCCCGTCATTTTTAAATACTTATCAAAATTTTCTATTTGAAAATCAAACGATGCAAACTTTAACAAAATTACCAACTAATTCTCAACACTACTAACTGTAACGACCCGTTTGGTCGTTTTGAGTACTAGAGCTTTTTATTTCATAAAAGACTCTTTCGATAGATTTAAATGGGTATTTTGGACTATTCGTAACTACAATTATGAAATTAATGGGGCAGTTTTAATATTTAATTTAGTTGGTGGTTAAAGAAGATAACATTAAAAGTAGTAGTGGTTCACTTTTATAATTAGTTACATATAACAATTAGGGTAGTAAATAATCTATAGAAGAGAAGAAAAAATAAATAAAAAGGAGTCGCACGATTTCAAGCTAATTCGAGAAACAAACTTCAGGTGACCTTTTACCTTAACCCTTCTTAGTTATAATAAGGATATGCGTATGCTTTACTGATTTATGTAATGGTGGGCGCTATTTAAACTTATCAGGTGTGTGTCCTCTTCTTTATTACAATTCAATGGGTTTTGTAGAAACTTTTGTCAAGAAAACATATGTATATAATACTAATTAAAGGCTACTGAATTGAGTTTGGTTGTTGTAGCGGTGTAATTAGATTAATAATTGGTTGAGGAGTTAAACTATTATTATAATGTAAATTAATTAAAAAGAAAGAAGCAGATTACTTTTTCGTTATGTACTCACGTGAATATTGAGTAGCAGTAAGTAAAGTCTGTGTTTTAAACATATGATAATATAGGTTCTAGTTGATTGGTTTTGTTAGTGGGGTGCAAAATACTTAATGTTATTCACTGCATTCATGAATTAAAGTGTTGATTTTTATTTATGTTAAAGGAATTAGCTTTTCATGTTCTTGTGCTTTCAAGTAGGTTACCTTAGTTATCATCAGAGTATGTACATGCATTATTAGTAACATTATGTTTCTTATTATGTATATTTCTTATCTCTTTGAGATGCTTTGTGAAATCAATTTTTTTTGTTGTTGGGTTTAAACATACCTTAGATAGTTCGTGACTGGAATATGTGTCATTTAGGAGTAGCACCATGGGCTAAAATAAGAGAGAATAATTAAATAACATGTGGGCTAATGTTGTGCTAATAAGATGGAATATACTTTTCCTTCTTAGTACGTATTAATTATGCTCTTTGCCAAAGACAAAATCTGCACTTTTATATCAACTTTCATTGAACTATGCATACTTGCTAGATTGGAAACGTTCGGAGGCATTGAGAAAAGGAAAAGTATTGGAGAATTAGATTGCTTGACTTCGGTTCTTCGGTGAAGGTAGGTTATGGTTTATTCTATTTGATAGATAGACTCTTAATAGTGATTGATATGCATTGAGTGATATTGTGAAGTTCTCTATGTACTGGATTGTGTGGTTGTGTGGTTTGTGATTGGTCTAAAATTCTGAGACCGTGAAATTTTATAATCTTGAACCGTCTCTATCGAAGTGATGTCTTGAATAAAGAAGGCTTGATGAAGTATTGTTAATGAAGTGAAAAGTGGTGATAATAAATGATAAATTAATGATATATTGGATCGGATGCCACGAACCGGCATGATATTATTGGATCGGATGCCACAAGCCGGCATGATATTATTGGATCGGATGCCACGAGCCGACATGATATTATTGGATCGGGTGTCACGTTCCGACATGGTAACATTAAAGGAAAATATATATATATATATATATAACGTAATGTACTCAATCTCAAAGAACTCAATTCCCCAAATAGCTTGGTTTGGAGGCATGAGTCCTCATGTGTGATCTTGCTATTGTTGGCTGATTTCGTACTTAATTTAGTGTTGCTGTCACTGGTTCATGTTGTTTGTTGCGTGCCACCTGCTAAGTGTTATAGTTGATTTAATACTATTATTTACTGCATATTAGTTACTATTTTGAGTCGGCAGATGATATCTACTCAGTACATGTTGCCCTGTACTGAGCCCTACTTGTGTTTTTCTTTGATTTTCTTTTGTGGAGTGCAGTGAGTGTACCAACGACTTTGACTCGCCGTCAGCTTAAGCCAGTCTCCAGCACATCAGGTTCCAGGGTAAGCTATTCATTCTAGCTCGTTTTGGATCCTCTCGGCCATGACATGATGTCCTTAGTTTTTGGACACAAACTACTTTAGTTATTTATTTATTTTGGTGTCTTTGAAACTCTTAGACTTAGTATTTGCGGATTAGATGTCCTTGATGTGATGACTTTCAGGTTTTTGAGAAACGATGTTTAATAAGATTTTGAGCTTCCGCATTATTCTTGTATTTTGTATGTTGATTTTTTGGTTCACCCACCTAGGAGGTTAAGTGTGGGTGCCACTCATGACTCATTTTGGGTCGTGACAAACTTGGTATCAGAGTTTTAGGTTCGGTGATCTCATCACACAAGGAAAGGTCTAGTAGAGTCTTGTGGAACAGTACGGGGACACTTTTACTTTTCTTCGAGAGGGTATAGGACTTTAGAAAAACTCTTCTACTTCTTTCTTTCGTGCTACTACTTGAATCCAACTGGTATCTAGGTGATACAAATTGGTATCTGAATTTCTTCACTCTATTTCGCATATGGTTAGTACTAGAGTATTAGAAGTGGAAACAACAACACCAGCAATAGAAAATGTGTCCTTGGAAATAGTTATGTTTCCCCGATTCACTGTTGGCATGTAGCAACTAGTGACCAACATGATCTTTTTATTAAATTCTTAAAGTTGAAACCCCTATTCTTCATAGGTACTGAATATGAAGATACTTATGATTTCCTTGTTGATTGTCATTAGCTGCTTCATAAGATGAATATAATGGAGAGGTTTGGTGTTGACTTTGTGGCATACCAGTTTTAGGGAGATGCCGAAATATGATGGTGGTCTCATGTTGAGTGCTGACAAGAAAAGACATTAATTATGACTTGGGAAATATTTTTTGACTTCTTCATGGATAAGTATATCCCTTGGATTTTGAGGGACATGAGGAGAGATGAGTTTCTGAATATAGATCAAGGAAAGATATATGTTGCTGCTTATGAGGCAAAATTTTGTACTTTATCCAGATATGGTACTCACCTTTGCTTCAGTCTGAAAGAGAGAATTCGCTGCTTTGTAAAGGGATTAAGGTCAGATTTGCAGATTCAAGCTTTATAGGTGGTTGCTTCAGCAAAATCTTTTCAGGAAGTGGCTGATTTTGTGATGGAGGTAGAAGGGGTGAAGTTAGACGACTCTACCAAGGTAAAAACATTCAAGAGGTTTCGTAAGAGACGATTAGATAATGAACACCATTACTTTGAAAAATATAGTTAGTAAAGTCGTCATAACATGTATGGGTTGCTTAGCGAATGATGAAATTATATCGCACCAATTGAGGTCAGAATCTCTACTACGATTTCATAGATTTAGTGTATATCAAAGAGGGTCATGATATGACTACTACAATGGTATTGATCTGATGTATACTTGGTTAGAGTTATGAAGTGTGTAACTTTTGTTATCTACCTGATCTAAGAAAGAATGCAAATTGCTTGGGCTAAAGACAGAACGGATTTGGTAATGTTTTGCAGCTATTCAATGGGTAGAAATGTGTGGGCTATTTGGGTACGATCTTATCGATAGGTATGATGTGTTCTAGTGAGGTATCTAATGAACTTCCATGGTGTGGTAGTACTAGTGTTATGTGGAAATGAATATGTCGATTGTCAAGTGTGACTACTAACTACTTAAGGAGTTATTAGTTATATGACCTAATGAGATAATGAGATTCGGTGTTGCATTCACATTTGAGAAACCAACTAGTTTGTTACTATAAACGCTTGGGTTAAGCATTATTTTTAAGGAAGATTTTACTAGTGGATCTTTGGTAAAGTATTAGTGCATTTAGGTTGTGGAGTGTATCTTGAGGATTCTAAATAAGGATTGGTGAATTTATATTAAGCTCCAATGGATTGATACCGGAATGACAAGTGTATGGGTAAAGAAAGTCCTAGTGAGTATACTTGGGTGAAGGAAATTGAAGATTTTAGTAAGAAAGTCCATATGAAATAGGGGTTAGCCCTTTGGATTTGGTTGAAATAACTAAGATTAAGGTGTCATGTCGATGATAAGGTTGACTTCGTGGTGATAAGAAAGGCTACTAAGCATGATGGTAATAAAAGTTCGTGATGAATTGTGATTGTGATGCAACTACATGATAAAGATTGTTGGTTAAACATAATATTATGGTAATAGTGTCACATGTTCATCAGATTGGTTAAAAAACTAATGGATAAGACTTGACAAAGAAGTGTACATACGTCCAGCTCGAGTGTGATGATAAGTTCTTTTGTGGTTTGAGTTTGATAATGAGTACAGTTGGATTTTTAGTGAAGGATATGGTAAGATCGATGGAGAGGTGATTAATGATAATCTAAGATACATGAATTCATAAAAGTTTTCAAGGCATGAGCTAATATTGATAGATAAGATTGGATTACACAGTTGGGGATTCAAAATTCAAATATTTTTTTATTATAAGTCTTCATTCGTGGTGGTATATTTTGTCAAGGTATGAATTTTTAAGGTAAGAAATGATTGATTGCATCAGATATTGAGCATTTGAAAGTACTTATGCATGGTTTGAATCGTAAAGTTTGTTACATTTGATTGTTAAAGGACCTAAGGAAGGGTTTCACTTAGAAGTGTTGGGTTAGAATAAGGTAAATGGTCGGAGTGGTTATGATGATTGTTATTATTGAGAGTGTGGGCTTCGGTGGATTGATGTGAAGTGTATGTGGAGTCTGATAAATAGAGTATAAGTTCGATCGTAATGAAACCAGGCCGGTGGATTGTGGGTAGCTACAAATCAAAGAAATGGAGTCAAGTGAATGAAAATATTTGATATGGGCTCTTTAGAGGAAGCATTTAGTGTTATTCAACCTTGGTTCCGTACATGATTTGGAGTATCATTAACTAGTTATGAACACATGTGTTTTCACTCTTGTGGGTTGATCCCTAGTGGTGGATGGGGTGTACCGATCCTACGATGTCCTCTTGGTTGAGTAGAAGGTATGGGTAGATTTGGCTATCTTAAAAGACATGCTTATTGTTGTCTTGGAGGTGTTGAGGTATTCTAGTGGTTCTAAATGAACCACCTTGCTTATGAGAATTTATAGAAGAGTTACAATGGATATTTACAACTGTCCGACAGTCTTAATACATCTAGCCGTCGAGGTCATGTTCCGATTATGTTTGGCTGAATGCAGGGACCATTGGGTCTAGTTCTACTGTTCTTAAGGGTTATCAACAATCTCAACTACTAATTTAGCATTTCAACAGTGTTGTTAGAGGTTATGTATGCTTGAGTGTATTGCTCGATGGATGGTTACTTGATCATTTCTTCTTTGGGTTAGATAAGTTTGATTTTTCCTTAATGAGTACCTGATGTCTAAAGATCAAATTTTTATAACTTAAGCTCATGAAAAGTTCATGTTGTGAGAAGGAAATATTGATAAGATCTATGGTGGTTTGTGCATTATGAGTGTGTGGTGGTTTGTTCAGGTTCACTTCTGATTGTGGACAGTATTGATTCAGGATTTTATCATGGTTAGGTGAGAAAAGATTCTATCTAATGGTTGTATCAAGGTCCTTGAGAACATATTGTGGATGTGTGTACGATTAACTTTGGTGGTTATTGGGAATAGTTTTTGTTGTTAATTGAGTTTACATACAATAATAGTTATCACTCGAGTATTGATATGACCCTATTTTAGGCATTGTATGGAAGGAGATGTAGGTCTCCCATTGGTTGGTCTGATGCATTTGAGGTGAGACCCTGGGTACGATTTTTTTTTGAGGGAATAGTTAGAGAAGGTGAAAATCATCCGGGAGAAATTTCTAGTAGCTTAAATTAGACAGAAAGAGTACGCAGACAGGAAGGTTAGGAACAAAGTTGATGGAGGGAGAGCAAGTATTGTTGAAGGTTTCACCCATGAAGGAAATATGAATTTTGGTAAGCGAGGTAAGCTTAGTCCGAGGTATATTAGGTCGTTTGAAGTTCTTAAGCATCTGGAAGAGGTAGCCTATGAATGGACTTTGCCTCCATGGTTATTAGAATTGCACCCTGTGTTTCATGTGTCTATGTTGAAGAAATATCTTAGTGATGGAAACTACATTATTCGTTAGGATTCGGTCCTATTTGATGAAAATCTATCTTATGAGGAGGAAACCGTAGCTATTCTAGATAGGGAGGTCCACAAGTTGAGGTCAAAAGAGATTGTATCTATAAAGGTTCAGTGGAAGAATCGTCCAGTTGAGAAGTTTACTAGAGATACTGGGATGATATGCAGAAAAAGATATCCATATCTTTGTGTCGATTCAGGTAACCTTTCTTACCCTCGCTTTCTTTTGATCGTTCGAGGACGAACGATGGGTAAATTGGTATCTAATGTAAAGACCCGCTTGGTCGTTTTGAGTACTAGAGCTTTTTATTTAATAAAAGACTCTTCCGATAGATTTAAATGGGTATTTTGGACTATTCGTAACTACAATTGTGAAATTAGTGGGGCAGTTTTAATATTTAATTTAGTTGGTGGTTAAAGAAGATAACATTAAAATTAGTAGTGGTTCACTTTTATAATTAGTTACATATAACAATTAGGGTAGTAAATAATCTATAGAAGAGAAAAAAAAAAAAAAAAAAAGGAGCCGCACGATTTCAAGCTAATTCGAGAAACAAACTTCAGGTGACCTTTTACTTTAACCCTTCTTAGTTATATTAAGGATATGCGTATGCTTTACTGATTTATGTAATGGTGGGCGCTATTGAAACTTATCAACTGTGTGTCCTCTTCTTTATTACAATTCAATGGGTTTTGTAGAAACTTTTGTCAAGAAAACATATGTATATAATACTTATTAAAGGCTATTGAATTGAGTTTGGTTGTTGTAGCGGTGTAATTAGTTTAATAATTGGTTGAGGAGAGTATTATTATAATGTAAATTAATTAAAAAGAAAGAGGCAGATTACTTTTTCGTGATGTACTCACGTGAACATTGAGTAGCAGTAAGTAAAGTCCATGTTTTAAGCATATGATAATATAGGTTCTAGTTGATTGGTTTTGTTAGTGGGGGTGCAAAATACTTAATGTTCTTCACTGCATTCATGAATTAAAGTGTTGATTTTTATTTATGTTAAAGGAATTAGCTTTTCATGTTCTTGTGCTTTCAAGTAGGTTGCCTTAGTTATCATCAGATTATGTACATGCATTATTAGTAACATTATGTTTCTTATTATGTATATTTCTTATCTCTTTGAGATGCTTTGTGAAATTATTATTTTTGTTGGGTTTAAACATACCTTAGATAGTTCGTGACTGAAATATGTGTCATTTAGGAGTAGAACCATGGGCTAAAATAAGAGAGAATAATTAAATAATATGTGGGCTAATGTTGTGCTAATAAGATGGAATATACTTTTCCTTCTTAGTACGTATTAATTATGCTCTTTGCCAAAGACAAAATCTGCACTTTTATATCAACTTTCATTGAACTATGCATGCTTGCTAGATTGGAAACGTTCGGAGGCATTGAGAAAAGGGAAAGTATTGGAGAATTAGCTTGCTTGACTTCGGTTCTTCGGTGAACGTAGGTTATGATTTATTCTATTTGATAGATAGACTCTTAATAGTGATTGATATGCATTGAGTGATATTGTGAAGTTCTCTATGTACTGGATTGTGTGGTTGTGTGGCTTGGTTGTGTGGTTTGTGATTGGTCTGAAATCCTGAGACCGTGAAATTTTATAATCTTGAACCCTCTCTATCGAAGTGATGCCTTGAATAATGAAGGCTTGATGAAATATTGTTAATGAAGTGAAAAGTGGTGATAATAAATGATAAATTAATGATATATTGGATCAGATGCCACGAACCGACAAGATATTATTGGATCGGATGCCACGAGCTGGCATGATATTATTGGATGGGATGCCATGAGCCGGCATGATATTATTGGATCGAGTGTCACGTTCCGACACGATAACATTAAAGGAAAACACATATATATATATAACGTAATGTACTCAATCTCAAAGAACTCAATTCCCTAAATAGTTTGGTTTGGAGGTGTGAGTCCTCATGTGTGATCTTGATATTGTTGGTTGATTTCGTACTTACTTTAGTGTTGTTGTCACTGGTTCATGTTATTTGTTTCTTGCCACCTGCTAAGTGCTATAGTTGATTTCATACTATTACTTATTGCATATTAGTTACTATTTTGAGTCGGCCGATGATATCTACTCAGTACATGTTGCCCTGTACTGAGCCCTACTAGTGTTTTTCTTTGATTTTCTTTTGTGGAGTGCAGCGAGTGTACCAACAAGTTCGACTCGCCGTAAGCTTAAGCCAGTCTCCAGCACATCAGGTTCCAGGGTGATCTATTCATTCTAGCTCGTTTTGGATCCTCTCGGCCATGACATGATGTCCTTAGTTTTTGGACACAAACTACTTTAGTTATTTATTTATTTTGGTGTCTTTGAAACTCTTAGACTTAGTATTTGCGGATTAGATGTCCTTGATGTGATGACTTTCAGGTTTTTGGGAAACGATATTTAATAAGATTTTGAGCTTCCGCATTATGCTTGTCTCAAATAACTAAATAATAAGGAGATATAATTTCTTTTTAAACAAATTATCTCTTTTCTGAAATATTAATAAATTTCATAAACATACTACTATACTGACAAATTTAAGTTTTACAAGCTTTATGTTCAACCAAATATAATAATATAATATTTTTAGTTTCTTGAGAAAATAATTTTACATGTAACTATAATTCATGAAAAAAGTTTATTACACAAATTATCAATTAAATCTAGAAAAATAATAATTATGAACATAACTTATGATTTGAAATTATATGTAATATCTTTCACTAGAGACATAAATGACACAAATATTTTTTAGGATGAATCATCTCACCATGATAAAACAAAATTTATCATGCTAACAAAGTAAAAATATTATTCCAAAAGAAATATTTTCATCTTTAAGATAGATAAATATAATTTACCCGATATTTTGTTATTTTGTTACTAAGAAAAAAATTGAACGGCATGTAGTTGTGCGAGTTAGATATAGTATTTTAATATTATTTAATAAAATGAATTTATGACTTGACTTTATATATTAATAGCCTATTGAACTTGTTAGTAAATTTCATTTCGATATTCAAACTAGAACTTATTCTGATGAAGCACCTAAACACATGATATAGTATTCCTATAAGAAATTTTTGGCTCAAATTTTGAAAAAATAACAACATTGTGCGCGTGGTTACAAACTCCTATTAGATAGTTATGTTAACCACATAAAACATGTCATCTCATTTAATTATCTACATCCACCCCAATTGAAACATGTTTGGAGTTTATCACTTTCTGATATGAGTCAAATGTGTATAACTAAAGGAGATGTCATATTTTATATCCAATATATGTTTATTATTTAGTTCAATGTTTATGTATGTCGTAATGCTAAAATGAATATTAGATTACGCACACTTTTAATGTTAGTTGTGATAACTTATATAAGTTATAATTTATTTTTTAATTTAATAGAAATAAGAAAAATACTTTTAATGTGTGCCCATTATTACCCTTTATTGTATACATATGAAAATATTGAAAATTAATTTGTTGTTTAAAAATATATTTGATTACGTACAAATACAATTTAAGACTGTAATGAAGGACCTGTTAACGGGCCTTTTCATATCTTATACACACACAAACACAAACACAAACAGACACACTTATAGTATATGGTCCGTGCTAAGCACGAAACCGATATTTATATTTTTTTCTGTCTCAAATTATGTGAGACATTTTTCTTTTTAATTCCTTTAAAACAATGTCACTTTGTTTTTATTTACAGACAATTTCACTTTAAAATTTCCAATTCATTTATAATGAAATAATTTATAACTATCACAAATATGTGAGACTTATTTTAGAATATAAATTTAAAAAGTCTTTCTTTTCTTTTTCAAACTTTTGAACCTAGTTAATAGTGTCACATAAATTAAATTAAATTTATTATTAAAATTTATGTTTTACATTTCTCATTAATTAGATCGATAATTTACATTTCTCTTTAATAATAGTTTAATAATTTACATTTCTCATTAATTAAGAAGTTGAGATAAACAGTAGCAAAACAAAGATATAGAAATGGACAAAGAAGGAAGTGGAGAATGACTTTAAGCATCTTTAAAAGGTACAAAAATGTGGCTTTATTTACTGAAAAATACAAAACAACTAAGTTAATAAAATATAATTTTAAGGAGAAAATATAAATTGAAAATGTACTGTAATTGGAGCACTTTAAGCATTTTAAGAAAGCACCAAAAGATGGCTTTATTTAAAAAATGTACAGAATAAGTAAAGTAACAAATAGAATACCAAGGACAAAATATAAATCCACTTCTACTACTATACAATGAGAATCTTTCAACTAGATGTGCTCCTTTGGCTGGGTTTGAAAGAGAGCGTGAGATAGTTGGTCTAATAACTTGTCCAACTTCCTTGTGTAAGTGTGAAAATCCTAGAGGTGATGTAGACATGTTGACCATTAGGTGTGTCGCTATCCATATATATATATATATATATATATTAATTAACCCAATACACACTTGTAATGGAATACACTAAACTAGTAAGATGAAAATGAAAAAAAAATCTAATTAAAAAATAAAAAGGTAAAAATTATGGGGTACTATGAAAAATAGAATAAATGTGTCATACATTTGACGTTAGGGTGAAAATCATTTCACCCCCAACTTTGTATTTTCAAAATCACCCCCCCCCCCCAAACTTTAAATAATAGTCAAACGCTTCCTTTTATCCTAATTAAAATCATTAAAATACCTATTATATCCTTTTATTATCATCTTTAATTTTTTTACTTCTTTATAAATCATGACATTTTCATTTTTTTTTAACTCATTTAACAAAAAATTTATTAAACATAAACATTATCTTTTGGGCGAAAAATGTGAAAAATACTAATTAAGTATATACACTAATGATATTGTATAATGAAGTAAATTAGTATAATGAAAAAATAATAATCAAAACTCTAATATTTATTTATATAAATGATATAGAAAAAATAATAAATTCAAATATATTTCAATGTGAAAAATACAAATAATCTAATTAAATGTCTTTTTCCTTTTCAGTATTAGAATCTAGCTCTTGCATCTTCATTAGAAATCTAGTAGTAGTATTTTCTTTTTTTGAACTATTTCAATTGAATTTATTTCTGATAGAGGCAGAAGCGGGAGCCACCGGAGCTAACTGCATCGAGTGTTACGATTGAAGGAGGAAGGGAGACAATTCAAATGCAAAATTTTACAAATTTCGTTCTTTTTTCTGAATTCGCTCTTCTCTATTCTTGGTCTGAAAATAAAGAAAGACCCTTCAAATTTAAACTCGGTTTTGGAAATCCAGACCGGCTCAGAGAATCACTCTCGCTAATTAATACATATATTAATTAACGCAATACACACTTGTAATGGAATACACTAAACTAGTACAATTAAAAAAAATCTAATAAAAAAAAGAAAGAAAAAGGTCAAAAATATGGGGGTAACTATGAAAAATTGAATAAATTTGTTATACATTTGACTTTAGTTCGATATAGGGTGAAAATCGTTGTCACTCCCAACTTTGTTTTTTCAAAATCAAACTCCCCCTCAACTTTGAATAATAGTTAAACTCCCCCTTTTATCCTAATTAAATCATTAAAATGCCTATTATATCCTTTCATTATCATCTTTAAATTTTTTACTTCTTTATAAATCATGACCATTTTCATTTTTTTAAATTCATTTAACAAATTTTTCATAAAAACATAAACATTATCTTTTAAAATGTGAAAAAGACTAATTAAGTATATACACTAATAATGTTGTATAATGAAGTAAATTAGCATAATGAAAAAATTAATTTAATCAATAATAATCAAAACTCTAGTATTTATGTATACAAGTGAAATAGAAAAAAAAATAACTATTCAAATATATTTCAATGTGGAAAATACAAATAATTTAATTTAATTATTATCAATTTTTTTTAAAGATTGTATTTATTTAGATTTAAAATTATTTTAAACTATAATTGATGTCGTACTTTATCAATGTCAATCAAAACGTGTTTACTCATATAGATAATGGAGAATATCCCCACAGTTTATATTACTTGATCATCATTCTAAAAATAGTTGTTTTAAATTTACTTGCCTAATTTATGAAATTAAGAAAATTCAATATTTTTTTATTTCTACTTGCAGTATTAAATAACTGCATACAGTAGTAGTAGTAGTCAAATTTAATGTTTCAAAGCATTATTAATAATGTAAGTTTAGTAAAATACACATTTAATTAATTTTTTTAAAGGAAAAGTGTAACACCTTGAACATTGATCAGTTTTTAAGTTTTTCGTCAACTTCAAACAACCATAATTTTTAGCGCAAAAGGAGTTAGGTGGTCCATGAGGTATCAAATCGAAGGTCTTTGAGTCATCTTTCCAACGCCACCGAATTTGCTAAATTCCGAGTTCGGATGAAGAAATTATGCCCATTTGAGTGCAGCCTCTCTAGTTAAGGCATTTTCATCCATTTTAAGGAGGGGTATTTTGGTCTTTTCTCTACCCACTAGGCCTACTCATTTTTTACCCAATTAAGGGTCTAAATTGATTGAGATCAGGCCCCTTTCACCTCTGCTCTTCGTCTCGTATGTGTTCCTTTGAATCATATCTTTGCTCTCTTCTTTTTACCAACTATCTAAGTCTTCATTAATCATCGAGAGATCCTATATATATTTATCATAACTCTTAAATCTTCATTTCAAAGCAAAGTAAAGATTAATAGTAAAGTTCGAGAAACCTTTTTGAGTCATTATGAGAAGTCTTTTACAATCTTCTAAAACTTTTTTTAAGACTTGAGTGAATGAGTAAGATAGTGAGAAGAGTTGAGTTTCATGTTTCAAAATGAGTACAGGGAACTAAGTATTCCTAAGTGTAAACACTTTTACATTTAAAACGAGAGGAAACCTTGATTTCTAAACGAGTTCATGAGGAGTTTTTGAGTAGTATCTCCTTTAAGAGAATCTTTTGAGTAATTATTTCAAGTTGAAGATGACTTATGTTTTTATACATTTGAGCATGAGTTCTACATAATATTGGGAGAAGTATTGAGTACCGATATGGAGATGAGTTCAGACAACTCAAAATACTCATAAACCATGTATGCCAACATGAGTAAATGATCATACTTTTTAGATGATTCCTTATTGCTTTTAAGCATATATTAGTGGATCCACTTAGTTGAGGATGTTCTATACCCCAACAAGGTATAGGACAGTTCTGGCAGCGTGAGCCAGACGTTGTATCATCACGTAGCTCATAGTGATGGTTGTCTGTTAGAGAATCTCCCAATTAAGTGTAAAGAGTTTGTTATGGTATTTTTATATATATTTGAGTTATTATCTACTGTTTTAAAAGCTTTATATATATATATTGCATCTTTTATGGTTGCTTTCATCTTGAGTTGAGTTGAGTGGAGATGCGTATGTTTTCCCTTTCTATCAGTTCAGCTATATATCCCTATGTTCAGTTTTCCCCTTACATGCTCGTACATTCAATGTACTGACGCTTTTTGGCATGCAACGTTTCATGATGCAGATAAATATATTCAGGATCATCAACCGGCGTTTCGTTGATCCCATCGCATTATAGCTAGCTTTGGTGAGCCTCATTGCTTTTCCGGAGGGCTTCACATTATGGTATTATTTTGTTGGTATGTCGTGGGTCTTGTCCAAAATTCCATCATAGTATTTAGAGGCATCATAGACAGTAGTAGTTGAGGAGTCTTTTCCCTATCTACCTTTGTAATGTTTTGAGACTTGAAGTAAATCGTTTATGTTTAATTATATACTTTCAGACCTCTATTGAGTTAGTCTATTATTGAGACCTTATGAGTTAATGTTGTGTTTGAGTTCTTATATTTTCAAGTAAGTCTTTCGCTGAGTATTGAGTCAAGCCAAGGGTTCGCTTTGGGAATAGCAATGATTCTCGGGTGCCGGCCACGTTCAGGGTGTAGGCTCGGGGCATGACAAACTTGGTATCAGAGCACAGAGTTAAAAAGTCCTAGGATGTCAATGAAGCCGTGTCTGTAGAGTCCTTGTTATCAGTGTGAAGCGCGCCACATCTATAATTAAGAGGCTACAACATATAGGAAACATTTCCCTTCCTTCTTACTCTTTTCGTGTGGTAGAGTTCAACTCTATAAAAGTTTCCTTCTAGTTCGTGCTTACGCGTATCTCTTCAGATCATGCCTCCACGAAGAGTTGTTAGAGGTCGTCCTGCAAGGAGAAATGTTGATCCACAAGACCAAAGGGTACCCAAGGCACCATGAGTGTAACCCCTTCAAGGAGAGGTAACAAATGCTGAGTTCCGGGATACTATTTAGATGTTGAGTCAAGTTTTGCCAATGAAGCTGGTCAACAAAAAGTGGTTCGTTAGGATGTGGCTGATACATACAAGATTCGTGAATTCTTGAGGATGAATCCCCCAAAATTCACAGGGTCAACTATCACTGAGGATCCGGAGAACTTTGTGGAGGAGCTGCAGAAGGTGTTTGAGGTTATGCATGTTGCTGATGTTGAGCGCGTGGAGTTAGCTGCATACCAGCTCAAGGGTGTTGCTAAGATTTGGTACGACCGATGGAAGAAGAGAAAGGCTAAAGGGGCACCAATTGTGTGCTTGACTGTGTTTGAAAGTGCCTTCATGGGGCGTTTCTTTCCCCGCGTGCAGAGGGAGGCAAAGGTAAGAAAATTTCTCATTCTTAAGCAGGAGTTCCTGAGTACAACCTCGAGTTCACTCAACTGTCCCGTTATTCTCCAGAGATAGTTGCTGATATGAGGAGCAGGATGAGCCTATTTATGTCTGGACTATCCCGCTTGTCAAGCAAATAGGGTAAGGCTGCTATGTTGATAGGAGACATAGACATAGCAGGGCTTATGATCCATGTGCAACAGGTTGAAGAATATAAGTTGAATGATAGGGAAGAGTTCTGTAACAAGAGGGTAAGACAACAGATAATTAGTTTGTACAGCAGAAGGCCGGTAATGCGAACCGATCATCTTTTCAGCAAAGGCCAACTGAGCCTGCACCATCATAAGCTAGTGCGCCTGCACTAAAGAAAAGAGGTGATTTAAGAAACCAAAACTCTCAGAATTCTAGAGCTAGACCAACTCAGTCTTACGGTAGTGTGGCATAAGGGGCCAACTGGACTCCTACATCTGCTAAGTGTGGTAGGAACTACCTAGGAGCGTGTCGATATGGCTCAAATGGTTGTTTTAAGTGTGGGCAGACAGGTCACTTCATGAGAGAGTGCCCTAAGAAAGGGCAGGGTAATGGTAATGGGGGAAATAGAGCCCAATCTTCTTCAGCAGCTCCGGCATACAGGGTTGCACCTAGAGGAGCTACTTCAGGGATGTCACGACCCAAAAATGGATACGATGGCAGTCGTCTTATTCAACAAAAACAAGTCAACCTAATATCCAACCATTACGATAAATTGCAGAAATAAACTATAATTGAAAGTTTAATAACGAGTCAACTTAACTAAATCCCCAAAACCTGGTTGTCACGTACACAAGCCTCTAATGTATTACAATGGATTAGAAAGAAAAACACAAGTCTCAAATGATGTTGTCACTAAAGTAGAACAAGATCATAAATAAGAGTAAGAAAGTCCGCTGAGATGACAAACAACTGCCTCACAAATCTCTACATGAAGCCTCAAAAAAGAAGAGAATAGAAAGTATCATAAAGATCCGGACTCGTAACCTACAAAAATATAGAAGCAAGGGGTGAGTACCAAACCACACGGTACTCAGCAAGTAAACTTCTAGACACAAGCTAAGGGAATAGAATACGGGTTCTCCTACCACTCCAACCGAACCTCCACAACTACAACCGGCATAAAACCAGCTCAACCTAGCAGTTCACAATTTACATATCACATATCTCAATAACAATACTCCAACAATTGCATATCAGGAACACACGAGATCAAGTTCACCAATCACAAGTTCCAAAAAAAAAGGCACATACAAGTTCACAAATGATATAGATATGCAATGCAATGAAATGCAATGCCAAGTATAGTGATGCATGTTTGACCTAATGATACACACCCGCTGTCTCACAGTCCGGGACCCATGAGGGACATAATGTCCATGCATCCATCGTGGCGTTCGACATGACCCTCGATAATAAAATCTGTCGCAGCGTGCGACACCTCCCTCGATAAGAAAATCCATCAAGGCATGCGGCACGTCCCTCGAATCATAGTATCCGCCGCGGCGCACGACACGTCCCTCGAAATGGTACATCCTCTTTAATTTCTTATTCTTTCTCAATTCACATAACACTTATCACAACCATTTCTCAGAACCAATGCAAATGACATGTTCACACAAATAATGAGAAGATGACCATTTACATAACAATGCACAATTCACAACAATACAATTATGATACAACATCAATAATACATCAATAAGTCTTTCCACAAACTATCATCAACACATCACACACCAATAATTAATCACATTTTCTTTTACTACCCTTTTTTTTCATAATTAGAATGATTCAACATGGACAAGTCAACTCATCACCAAGTCTCATTACTCCCCAACACATACCACAAGGAAATACACTATTCTATGTACTTAACAAGGGTTTAGAAATCCACTTGCCTCAAATAATCGAACGATCATCTCGGGACTTGTGCCTTTTCTTTTCGGAGGCTTCAAAATTTAACAAAATCTATCCAAATAAATAATCACAATAAGATTTCAAAACTTACAACACCCATATTACTATGTGTCTAGTGTAGACCCAAAAACTCAATCAAATCTATAATCAGGTTCCTAAGCTGATGCCAATTAACATGTCAACTCTCATATTTTCTAAGTTTCAAGCTTAGGGTTAAGTTCCAATTTCTCCAATATCATAAATCTAATGGTATTCATATAATATAGTATACCTACCATTTAAGTGCATGTACAAAAACGTAGGAACATTGATCATAATATGATGACCATGAAGAAAATTGCAACCCCAAAATAAATACAAAACCAGTAATCTCTAATAACGAAACAACATTTTAACCCATAATCACTTCCATCTATTTTCAATGCTAATCAAACTCATTCTACTACCACTACCAATCATTGCCTTATCATTGGCAATGATTGTTTCACTCAATCTTATCATATTAGGCACCAATTACAACACAGACAACTTCATTCAACTTGTAGCAATTAACTTTTTTTTTAAGTCCAATAATATTATGATGCTATTAATCATATATGCAAGAAATAATGTAAATAGACACAAAATTGAAAACTCACTTGAAATTTACATGAAGCTTTTTCGTTCTAACTGATGCTGCAACAAAAATTTTTTTGGCAACCGTTTGTCGTTTCCCGATTATTATTTTAATATATATATATATATGAGTCAAGTGGTATAGGGTATTAAATAAATTATGGACTTGACACATTAACTATTAACTAAATAAATTAATTATTTAATAAATACCCATCAATTAAATACCGTAGTTATCGAATAGTTCAAAATTTCCATTTAAAATTTTACGAGAAGAATCTTTTATTAAAGAGAGAGGACTAGTTCTCAAAATGACATAACGGGTCATTACATTATCCACCACTAAAAACTATGATAGTCCTCGAACATAAAGAAGGGAGAATAACCGGCGTTACCAAACACTTGAGTTATGACCTACCAGTTAGTGCTTATCTCTCCAACTGAGCTCCTCCTTAAGACCTTTCCATCAAGATCAACTACTAAGAACTCAACTTTTGAATCAAACATTGGAAGATCTATAAAGTAGGAGTGATTACTAATTCACAAACTAACCCATTAACCCAATCTAAATCAAAACACACTAAACCATAACACAACGATCCGGACGAATCATTTCTCACATAACCACGAGAACATTTTGAATTACTATCGACTATATCCAAAAGTGAACCTGAACCAACCCACACTCATAATGCACAAACCATCACATATCTTATCAAGATTCCATTCTCAAAACCTAATCTTTTCACGAGCTTAAGCTATAAAAAGTTGATCTTTAGACATTGGGTACTCATCAAGATAAAATCAAACTTATCTAACCCAAAGAAGGAAATGTTCAAGTAACCACTCAACGAGCGATACATCCAACTATACATAACCTCACTATCGAAATGCTAGATTAGTAACTTTTATTGTAGACAAACCTTAAGAATACAAAAACAAGATCCAATGGTCCCCACATTCAATCACACATAGTCGGAACGTGACCTCGACGACAAGATGAATATTAAAACTATCGGACAACTGTAAATACTCATGGTTACTTTTCCATCAATTCTGATAAGGTGGTACATGTAGAGCCAATGGAGTACTTCAACTGCTTCAAGACAACACCAAATATGTCATATCTGAAATAAGAAAGTCTGTCAAAACATCCTATCCTACCAAGAGGACATCGTAGGATCGGTACAACCGATCCACCACTAGAGATCCACCCACAGAAGTGAAAACATGTGTGGGCATATGGAGTGAGTCATACTTAAAACCATGTACATAATGAAATAGGTGATCACATAAGAATGTACAGAACCAAGGTTGAATAACACTAAACGCTTCCTCTAAAGAGTCCAAATCAAACATTTCCATTCAAATGACTTCATCGCTTTGATTTTTAGCTACGCACAATTCACCAGTCTAGTCCCATCACGATCGTATCCATACTAGATTTATCAGACTCCACATACTCTTCACATCAGTCCACTAAAGTCCACACTCTCAATATTAACAACCATCATAACCACTCCGGTCATTTACCTTAATCTCAAATCGTCATTAGTATCAAAATCTTCTTAGCAGACACATTATAACCTCTAAAAATTCTAACATATGGCTCCCTCTTTCTCTTTGTCAGTATTCCAATACAGATACATGTCCTATCCAAGGCTGATAAAACTAATTTCAAATATGATAGTACATTTCCGTCAAGATAAAACTATTAAATCACGCTCAAAGATAACTATTAAAAAAAGGCACACACAAGTTCACAAATGATATAGATATGCAATGCAATGAAATGCAATGCCAAGTATAGTGATGCATGTCTGACCTAATGATACACACCCGTTGTCTCACAGTCTGGGACCCATGGGGGACATATTTGTCCATGCATCCGTCGCGGCGTGCAACACGACCCTCAATAATAAAATTCATCGCGTGCGATACGTCTCTCGATAATAGAATTTGTCATGACGTGCGACACGTCCCTCGAATCATAGTATCTATTGTGGTGCATGACACGTCCCTCGAAATGGTACATCCACTTTAATTTTGTATTCTTTCTCAATTCACATAACACTTTTCACAACCATGTCTCAGAACCAATGCAAATGACATGTTCACACAAATAATGAGAAGATGACCATTTACATAACAATGCACAATTCACAACAACACAATCATGATACAACATCAATAATACATAAATAAGCCTTTCCACAAACTATCATCAACACACCACACACCAATAATTAATCACATCACCTTTTATTTCCCTTTTTTCATAATTAGAATTATTCAACATAGACAAGTCAACCCATCACCAAGTCCCATTACTCTCCAACACATACCGCAAGGAAATACATGATTCTATGCACTTAACAAGGGTTTAGAAATCCACTTGCCTCAAATAATCGAACTATCACCTCGGGACTTGAGCCTTTTCTTTTCAGAGGCTTCCAAATCAAAAAAATCTATTCAAATAAATAATCACAATAAGATTACAGAACTTACAACACCCATATTACTATGTGTCTAGTGTAGACCCAAAAACTCACTCAAATCTATAATCAGGTTCCTAAGCTGATGCCAATTAACATGTCAACTCTCATATTTTCTAAGTTTCAAACCTAGGGTTAAGTTCCAATTTCTCCAATATCATAAATCTAATGGTATTCATATAATATAGTTTATCTAACATTGCATGTACAAAAACGTAGGAATAGTAATATGATGACCATGAAGAAAATTGCAACTCCAAAATAAATAGAAAACTAGTAATCTCAAATAACGAAACAACATTTTAACCCATAATCACTTCCATCTATTGTTAATGTTAATCAAACTCATTCTACAACCACTACCAATCATTGCCTTATCATTGGCAATGATTGTTTCACTCAATCTTATCATATTAGGCACCAATTACAACACAGAAAACTTCATTCAACTTGCAGCAATTAACTTTTTCTTCTTTTTTAAGTCCAGTAATATTATGATGCTATTAATCATATATGCAAGAAATAATGTAAATAGACACAAAATTGAAAACTCACTTGAGATTTACATTAAGCTTTTTCGTTCTGGCTGATGCCGCAGTAAATGTTTTATTAGGCAGCAGTTTCTCCTTTTCCCCTGTCACGATCTAGACCGTCGTGATTGGCACCCACACTAACCTTCTGGTGGGAGAACCATTACTACAACCTGACTAAGCAACTTAACCAAACACTATTCATTTAAAGATACGGAAGCAGGTTTAATTGTCTAAGAAATATGGAGTTCCCATAAACTCTGAAATTCAACAAACAATTATCAAAACTATTGCGGAATCAACCCCTAGAACCTGAAAGTCATTGTACCAAAACACCTAAAGTGCAACAAGTCTAAGAAAAGAGTAGAACCCCGAAACTAATATAAGCAACTACTAAAATAGTCTGAGTCCGAAAAGAATGGACTAAACTAAATTGACGGACCCATGGCAGCCTGAAATAACTGGGTCACCCTTGAATCCGGTCTCGATCACTGATCTCCAAGCTGAGGTCTGTCAGTAGCCGCCTGAAGATGCCATGTACTCAACAAAGAACTAGCAAGTGCAGTATCAGTACACAACCACAATGTACTGGTAGGAACACACGGCTATTCCAGTAAGCAAAACATATACCAGCAATTACAACACAGTAACCACACACATACATAATATATATATATATATATATATCTATATATATATATATATATAAATCAGATATCATTTCAGGAGCAATGTACAATTCTACATTCTCAATCACAAGTAAATACAATAGTACAATGGTCCTCTCATGGAACCCACACCCAAACTGTTAATGTGTCAGAACGTGACACCAAATCCAATATATGTGTCGGAACGTGACACCTGATCCAATATATGTATCGGAACATGACACCCGATCCAATATATGTGTCAGAACGTGACACCCAATCCAATATATGTGTCGGAATGTGACACCTGATCTAATTAGCACAACCACAATCACAATCACACCCATAATGAACATTACTCATAATCATACAATCAAGTATTAGGTTCATGGCATGCAATTGTTCATTCATACTCATTTTCATTAGGTTTGATCTACATTGCCTCAATTCACATACAGGCATGCATACAATGAAGCAATTACCGACATATATCACACAAACAAGAAATCAAACCATCACATACCTCGAAACCAAGCTTGAATCCCTCTAAGGCACTTGAATCTTCCCTTTTCGGATTCTTTCCGCTTGTTCTTGGTCTAAAAATATATAAATAATGTAAGGATCAATAAATGAGGACTAATTACCCGGATTACAATCGACATTATCAACCCTAGGCCAAACTCAAGATCCCAATACCCAACTTAGGGCTTTTTCAGCACTAATTCCAGGTCAAAACCCTCCCCCAATGATAATTACCCAAGAATCTAAGTTCTACGGATCGAAAAATGAATTAGGGGAGTAAAAACCTTACCTTTAGCGCTAGAAGAGGTGTAAAACTGTCAAGAAATAGCCCTGGGTCGTCTCTTAGCTCTCAAGAACAAAAATTGTAGAAAAATAACATTTTTGGGGTTTTTCCCCGACTTAATTCGCGACTGGGCCGCTACGGCGGACCCCATCCCACCACAGCGGCCCCGTTCTGGCGGGATTAATCCAACCCTGGTGGCTTCCATGGAGATAGAAGCTCGAAATTTGAGTTCCAAGCCCCCCATTTCATAACACACCTTCAAACCTTGACGTTCGAAAACTACCCTTTCACGCTAAGATCAGTTTTGGGAGTTTTACTCACCCGAATTCGATTTCGTAAAGCCGTACGGGCTCCTTAAAGTTTTGCCTATCCACTCATGTAATAAAATCAATAATTAAATCTCTCATTCATTACCAAATTTCATTAGACCTCACCTGACTCAAATTTCATCCAAATCTAGACTAGGCTAGGAATTCTCAAGTCACTACCCAAAAATTTTCTTGTCTAATTCTTTCCCCTTTGGTTTTTCCATAACGACGGAAATAGGTCGTCACACCCCCCTTCTTATTTAAATATATATATATATATAGGTCAAGTGGTATAGGGTATTAAATAAATTATGGACTTGGCCCATTAACTATTAACTAAATAAATTAATTATTTAATAAATACCCAAAAATTAAATACCATAGTTTTTGAATAGTTCAAAATTTCCATTTAAAATTTTGCGGGAAGAATCTTTTATTAAAGAGAGAGGACTAGTTCTCAAAATGACCTAACAGTTTATTACAAGGGATAGGCGGAGGAGCAAACCGCCTGTATGCTATCACCAGTCGCCAAGAGCAGGAGAAGTCACTAGATGTTGTCACTGGTATGATCGAAGTCTTTACTTTTGATGTTTATGCCATGCTTGATCTAGGGGTGAGTCTATCTTTTGTGACTCCGTATATAGCCATGAGGTATGATATTTTTCCCAAATGACTTCTTGAACCCTTTAGTGTTTCCACACCTATTCGTGAGTTTATTCTAGCAGAGAGAGTTTATCGTGATTGCACAATCTCCATCAATCATAAGGACACTATGGCTGACTTAGTCGAGTTAGACATGATGGACTTTGATATTATTCTAGGTATGGACGGGCTTCATGAATGTTATGCCTCAGTCGATTGTAGAATTCGAGTAGTCAAGTTTCAGTTTCCTAATAAACCAGTATTAGAGTGGAGAAGCATTTCAGCAGTGCCTAAGGGTTGTTTCACTTCATACCTTAAGGCTAGAAAGTTAGCCTCTAAGGGGTGCATCTATCACTTAGTCTGAATTAATGACTCAAGTGTTGAGAGACCACTTATTCAGTCAGTTTCAGTTGCGAGTGAGTTTCCAGAGGTATTTCCAGATGATCTTCTCGTAGTCCCTCTTGAGAGAGAAATTGACTTCGGCATTGATATTTTTCATGATACTCGACCTATCTCTATTTCACCATATAGAATGGCTCCAGCTGATTTAAAAGAGTCAAAAGAGCAGTTGAGAGATCTTTTTGATAAGGGTTTCATTCGACCAAGTGTCTCACCTTGGGGCGTTCCGGTCTTATTTGTGAGGAAGAAATATGGTTCTGTTAGGATGTGTATCGATTACCGCCAATTGAACAAGGTCACTATAAAGAATAAGTATCCTCTTCCGAGAATTGATGATCTTTCTGATCAACTTCAGGGTGTCACTTACTTTTCTAAGATAGACCTTAGATCTTTCTATCATCAGTTGAGAGTATGGGAAAGTGACATCTCGAAGATAGCATTCAGGACCCGTTATGATCATTACGAGTATCTTATTATGTCTTTTGGCTTGACTAATGCTCCTGCAACGTTCATGGATCTTATGAACAGAATACTTAAGCCATATCTTGACATGTTTGTGATTATATTAATTGATGACATACTGATTTATTCAAGGAGTTAGGAGGATCATGCTAGTCATCTCAGAATAGTTCTCCAAACTCTCAAGGATAAGAAGTTGTATGTGGAATTTTAAAAGTGTGAGTTTTGGCTTGAGTTTGTGGCGTTCTTAGGCCATATTGTATTTGGAGAAGGGATTTGATTTGACACTCAAAAGATTGAAGTAGTGCAGAACTGGCCCAGACCCACATCTCCAACTGATATAAGGAGTTTCTTGGGGTTGGTTGGTTACTATAGAAGGTTTGTCGAGGGGTTTTCATCTATTTCATCCCCGTTGATAAAGTTGACTTAGAAAACAGTAAAGTTTCAATGGTCTGAAGCTTGTGAAATAAGCTTTGAGGAATCGAAAACTCAGTTAACTACTACCCTAGTGTTGACCCTACCAGAGGGTACGCAAGGCTTTGTTGTTTATTGTGATGCGTCCATAGTTAGACTTGGTTGTGTAGTGATGCAGAATGGTAAAGTTATAATTTATGCCTCCAGACAGCTTAAGATTCACGAGAAGCATTACATTACTCATGGTCTCGAGTTGGCAGCGGTAGTATTTGCCTTGAAAATATGGTGTCATTATCTCTATGGTGTTCTTGTAGTTGTGTTTACTGATCACAAGAGTCTTCAATATGTTTTCAGTCAGAAAGAGCTTAATCTCAAACAAAGAAGGTGGTTAGAGTAACTCAAAGATTACGATATGGGTGTCCTCTAACACCCAGGTAAGGCTAATGTTGTTTCTGATACTTTGAGCAGGTTGTCCATGGGGAGTACTGCTCATATTGAAAAGGTAAGAAAGAATTGGCAAAATATGTACACAGACTTGCACGATTGGGAGTTCGATTGTTGGATTCCAATAAAAGTGAAGTGGTGGTGATGAATGGGGCTAAATCATTACTACTGTCCGAAGTGAAGGAGAAACAATACCAAGACCCTGTGTTGCTTTAATTAAAGGAAAATTTTCATAAGCAGAAAGTGATGGCTTCTGAACAAGGGGGAGATGGTGTATTAGGGTATTAAGGTAAATTGTGTGTACCAAAGGTGGATGAGCTTCAAGAGAGGATCATGGTAGAGGCTCATAGTTCCAGATACTCTATCCATCCCGATTCCACGAAGACGTACCATGACCTGAGAGAACTCTATTGGTGGAGTGGTATGAAGAGGTGTATTGCAGAGTTCGTTACTAAGTGCCCGAATTGCCAACAAGTCAAGGTAGAACACCAAAGCCCCGATGGTGTGCCTCAGAATATAGATATTTCAGAATTGAAGTGGGAGTTGATCAATATAGATTTCATTACTGGTTTTTCGCGATCTTGCAGGCAGCATGATTCGATTTGGATGATTGTAGATCGGATGACTAAATCAGCCATTTCTTATCGGTAAAGACTACCTTTTCGGCAGAAGATTATGACAGGTTGTATATTCAAGAGATAGTCAGACTCCATGGAGTGCCAGTGTCCATCATTTCAGATAGAGGTGCACAATTCACCGCTCAGTTCTGGAAGTATTTTCATAAAGGTTTGGGTTCGAAGGTAAATTTGAGTACTACTTTCCATCCTCAGACTGATGGTCAAGCAGAGAACACAATTCAGGCCCTAGAGGATATGTTGAGGGCATGTGTCATAGACTTCAAGGGTAATTGGGATGATCACTTGTCTCTCATAGAGTTTGCTTACAATAATAATTATCACTCTAGTATCCAGATGGCTCCCTATGAGGCTCTTTATGGCTGAAGATGAAAATCGCCTATTGGTTGGTTTGAGGTTGGTGAAGATGAGTTGATAGGACCAGACTTGGTTCATCAAGCTATGGAGAAGGTGAATATTATTCAGGAAAGGTTAAAGACA
The DNA here is from genome assembly GCA_029582245.1 of Solanum etuberosum. Taxonomy (NCBI): domain Eukaryota; kingdom Viridiplantae; phylum Streptophyta; class Magnoliopsida; order Solanales; family Solanaceae; genus Solanum; species Solanum etuberosum. The sequence goes on from JAJONR010001356.1 coordinate 84,824, forward strand.
ACGCAAAGTCGTCAGATATCCTATACAAATGTTATGAGAAGAGACTTGGAGTTTGAGGTGGATGATTGGGTTTACTTGAAGGTTTCACCCATGAAGGGTGTTATGAGATTTGGCAAGAAGGAGAAACTCAGTCCCTGACATATTGGCCTTTACAAAATATCTAAGAGAATTGGCAATGTAACTTATGAGTTGGAACTTTCATCAGAGTTAGCAACAGTTCATTCGATATTCCACATTTCGATGTTGAAGAAGTGTATGGAGATGTTGCTCCCAAATACACGCAAGTGTACGTGGTCACTCAAGTAATATAGTTTCTTTAGAAACGAGTTTCAATTCCCAAGGGACTTATGATTAACTTATATTTAGTAACTTAATTCCACAATTCATTAAAAGTAACCTTTTAAAAAAGTTTGATGGTTGTTAACTACTACTATGATTCATGCAATAACTAAAACTGACTAATGTGAACAACTTCAAATTGATGTTTCAAGCAAGTAAAAGACAATTCCAGGGCTGCAACATGCGTTGGACTTCATGTATCGTATCTCAGGCAATGAACTAATTTCGGTTATCAAGTTACTGATTTACAGGGTTAATTATATGAGTAAGGTCTCTCGACCTCTAGTCGCCTACTCCAATTAGCTGTCTAACTACATCGTTGAGTGGGGATAGGCAGTCCTAATTGGCGAGCATTTATATTTCATCCTGTTTCGTAACCAAGCTAGGTGTTCGTCCGGGCGTCACTCTCAAATACAAATCAACTCAATGGAAGATCAAGCCTTTTATATTCTTTGATCTATCTACCTTATCCTCTCTCGATTTTAAGAATAGACAAGAGATTTATTTCTATGGTGATCAAGCATGAAATACTAAAACAATAATATAAAAGTAACTTAAAATGATAACCAAGAATTAATTCAGAAAGCCTTCAATATTCAACAATCAATCCGTAGCTACAGCCCCAGAACAAGGGCGTTTAGCCACTCATAATATTAGAAAACCGCAAAATATAATTATTCATGCGATTTCTAAAATAAAATAGAGTTAGAGAATCGAAACCTATTACAAAACTTGAATCTTGCTCTGGCACACCAAAATAAAGTTGAACTTTTACAAAATAAACCTAGGGTCCTATTTATAGAGTTTAGGAAAAGTATTTCCAAAGTTAGCCCAAGAAGGAATCCTAGTTTAACCCAACTTTCGCCAAAAAGTCCGCTTTGCCTTGGGGAGTCGCGCCCAACTCGCGCCTGGCAGGCTGGCGCGCCGCACTGCCAGTGCACCGAAATGGAGCCTCAGTCAAACTGGGCCAGGCACGTCGCTTCCTTGTTGCGCCAGTGATGTTGGGGCGCCGCACCAGCTTTTGTTCCTGGCGTCACTTGTCGTCTTCAACTCATTTTCTTTCACGATTCTAACGCTTCTCTTAGAAACCCTGAAAAATAGCTAATCATGTATATTAGTATCGCAATCCTAAGTAAAACATGTCAGTTAGATTAGTGAATGTCCTTAAACTTACGTTAAAAGATGGGTAATTTGTAGTAATTAGGCATATAAATATGCCCAAGATCACCACTCCACACTAAAACATTTGTTAGTCCTCGAACAAACTCTATCTTATCAAATCACACTCTTACCCTTTGGACTTCTTACCTCGCTTTACAATCGGCCAAATATATTTAATCATGATCTTGTGGCACACACTACATGCAATAATTTCCAATCTTCATTATAGTCTACCAATCAACAATTTCACAACCTCAATGAATGACTCTTCTTCAATACTTTCGGGCTAATGCAATAACATAGAGACACAACAAACAAGAGTATGCACCAAACATGTGACATGAATGCCCTCACTATTTTAAGTATAGTCTTCCTTTCGCACAAAACACCATTTTATTTTAATCATAAGGCTCATGTTTGTAAAATTCACTCTCACCCTCACAAATGAAGTTTTCACATATCCTAACATGCCATAAGCTTGCCCTTAGTGTACTCTAACTTTCACAAAGTGTTTCTCATAGAATCAAGAGGACTTTCATTCGGTTGTAATGTCGGATTTAGGTAAGGAAGGATACATTTGGGTAAAATTAGTGACTCATCTTCCCTAATGCACATGTTTTGATTTTCTTGCTAACATTCACAACTTTTTCTTTTGCTTTTGTCCCACTTTTTGCATATTTTCCCAATGTCTTTAAACTTTGCCCTTCTTTTCTACACACCCTTTTTCTCCTTTTTTTTTCACACACTTAACAGTAGCCACCCTCAACTTATGAATTTTTCACTAGTTAAGGTGCATATTGTCCTTGTAAGGACCAAGGCCATTATTAAGGTATTTTCTGAATTAGCCACCTTCAATTTAGGCTTCTAACCTTAGTCGAAGTGCACAATGTCTAAGGGACCAGGGCCAATCACAGATTTTAGGAACTTATAGGGAATCATTCTTCTACCTCTTTTCTTTCTTCACCACAAAACCAAGCATTTCCACCCTATCCACTTTCACCATAGTTTTTCACTTTTTCATCTTAACATAGTGCATCAAGAATTTCTTTAGGATCAAAACTAACGGTATCAATAAAAGGAATTCGGCTCAATTAAGTAGGTTCGAATAAAATCAAGTCTAAAAGGCTCAATGGGGCTATACTAGGGATATTTTATTTGGAGGCACAAAAAGGATTTAAACTTGGCTATTCAAAGAAATGCCTCCATCATATTCTATAAATCACACAAGTTATTCATTAGGCACACTTGGGGGAAGTTCTAGATGTTATTCAATACAAAAACCAAGCAAATACTCTCCACACAAGGCATCACAACACACATAAGGACACAAACACTTGTAGCATGCTCATATAAAATGCATTACGGTGTTTCCACACAATTAAGCCCATATTCTTTATTTTTCATTCAGAGTCAAGACAAAGAGATTATGTTTGTTTTCAAGGTCACCGTCTCAATTTTGCAAACAAAGTGTCACCACCCATGACGTCTAGCCAACTATCAAGACAAGGTTTCAAAGTACCCAAAAAGGTCGTTTCAGACTTCTCTACTCCTAGTGACTAATTTTCCCTTAAGACGGTCATCATCCATCCATCATCGGGAACTGTCACTCCTATAACGACTCTAAGACTCAACGATAAAAAGTAAACTATTCCTAGTCAGTTTAATGGGTCTATCTTCGGGAAAAGAACCGAAAACAAAAGCCGAGGAACCCTCCTAAAAATTTAAAAAGACTCGATAAAGCAGTAAACTATGTACAATTAAGTTCAACTTCCACCCCACACTTAAACAAAACACTGTCCCCAGTGTGAAAAGTAAAACAAAGTGAAAAGGTAAAAGAGAACTCCCTGTCGGCCTCTAGGCCACGCGCTTCAATTCATTGAGTTGCCACATTGGTGGCAAAATCCACAGCCATAGAGGCTGCATCACCATCTCCATCACCCGCATTGGTATCATCATCTTCGGGGCCAACATCATCTGATGCATCCTCATCCGAGCCATCCTCCTCATCAGTAGTGGCATCATCATCATCAATGGGTTCTTGGAAAGCTGAGCCCATCTGATACATGTACATCGCACTATCCGTCAAAGGGTAACGCTTCGCTAGTGTCGCCATCTCATCCTCAGTCACCGGAAGGCCACCTATCCGCAGTTATAGCTCAGCCATTCCAAACATGCGACCCATCCAGCTATCATCCCGGCTTGTCTATCGGCAGAAGTTAACACTGGCCCTTGGGATGGATCGTGCGCTTTAGTTCTTGTGACATCAACTAGGCGGCATACTAAATGAGGAGGCATGGGGGGGGGCACACATCATAAACTTGCTCCTCAATTTGTAAATCACGAAGGTATCGAGTAATGATGCTATCATAACAGAAGTTCCATCTCTTATTTGTCCTAAATTTCAGCTTATTCTGCCTCAAAATAGCTCCGACATTAACTGGCAGACCCTTCATCAGACAATATACTGGCACAACTCTCTCTCGAGTGACATCGGTTGTATGCTTGCACGGTAGTAAGGTGATAGACACAATTTTCAACCAAATACGAGCCTCCAAATACAAGTGGCCATAATGGAGAGTCGAATGACGACCCGTGTCTCTAATTCCATCCCACCGCACTACAGAATTCACCCCACAGAGAGTATGCCTAATATCACGATACGGGGGTCTTTCAATCATGGCCTGATATTCAAAATTATCAAAATTGGGGGCACCCAAAAACACATTCAAGGCTTCAATAGTAAATCGCACACGACTATCCCTAATTAGACCTTGGTCCCACCTAACATTATGTGCATTCCAATTTGCATAGAATTCACGGACTAAGCTCAAATTGCACTCACCTTGGTCCACAAAGATATAATGGAGACCCAAATCGTGGGCTCGGGTGTGAATGTGCTGGAAGTCTTCTAGAAATTACCCCTCATCGACATACTCGTCACCTAGGTACTTAGATTCTTGTTGATATTCGTACCAGTCCTCTCCATAGTGCATTATAGCTTGTTTGCCAAATTTTTGAGGCGGCAAGTTGGTGGTTTCCTGACTAGAATTTCCGACAGTCGATCCTTTCCTACTCCTCTTAGTACCGGAGCCACTGGCAACATTTTTAGCGTTGGGACCCATTTTCTCACTCAAAAATGGAAGAAAAAAAGAAAAGAAATTTTTTTTGGGACAAAGGAGGGGGGTCGGGTGGCAGTGGGGTGGGTGGGTTTATTGGGTTTTGAAAATTCTTTGAAATGGGTGAGTTGTAGTGGGTGGAAGTAGAAGAAAAGATAGGGGAATAAGGTTTTAGGAAAGATTAATAGAGGAATTTTGGATTTTTGGGGAAGAAGTTGAAAGGTTGGGAATTTAGAAAGAATTAAGGAGAGGGGTCGGTTAGAGAGAGAAAGATTTAGGAAAAGTGAGGTGTATTTGGGTAAGTGAAAGAATTAAGGTGGGTTTTGAGGGTGGTTCCCACAAATTTTAATTTTTTTTTGGGCTAGCGCGATAGGGTGGCGGCGCACTGCCAGTGTGCCAAAAACCACCCCAGTCAACTTCATCCTGGCCCGATGCACCTAGTTTGTGCCAACAAGTGTGGTGCGGTGCGCCCATTCTGTGCCTGCTATCGGTGTTTTCTCATTGTCCTGGAGCGATGGTGGTGCGGTGCGCTGTAAGTGCGCCAAAAATGGGTCTTAGTTCTTTAGCCTCTGGCGTGGGGCGCCTGACATGTGCCTGAACCCAATTTTTCACTGCAGTTGGTTCTCATTTCCCGTGGTTTGTTCTCCGACAACCTTCACATCAACCAAACAACGTGACATCATAAAGGTGGGTTGCCTCCCACCCAGCGCCTTAGTTTTGGTCGTGGCGCGACTCCTCTTTTAATATTTTTCTTTATAGCTCCTAACTATTAAAAAGTAATCAAACTTAACCAAATTCCTAAAATAACAAACTAAAAATAAGAACTCTACTCCTAGAAATTTGAAACAAAGCTAAAATTTCAAAAGTTAAGCAAAAATACTACTTATTACATATCATTCACGGGTTGCCTCCCGTGGAGCGCCTGGTTTAACATCACGGCTTGACTCAGCTTGGATCATTCGTCATTCAGCTCAAGAGCCTCCCGATTACGATCTGAATCTTCACCAAAGTAGTGTTTAACTCTTTTCGCATTTACCAAGAACGTCGGATCATTTGAATCTTTAAATTCAACGGCACCATGTTGTGTCATCCTTACCACTTCGAAGGGACCACTCCATTTCGACCTTAGTTTTCCAGGGAATAACCTTAACCTTGAGTTAAAAAGTAGTACCTTTTCTCCCGCAGTGAAAGTGCGAGGAACTATGTGCTTGTCATGCCACCTTTTCATCTTTTCTTTGTAGAGCTTGGCATTCTCATACACATGGAGCCTAAACTCCTCAAGTTCATGTAATTGATCCACCCGCTTCCTACCTGCCAGCTCAGGGTTGAAATTTAGCCTCTTAATCACCCAATACGCTTGGTGTTCTAATTCTGTCGGGAGATGGCATGCTTTGCCGAACACTATGTGATAGGGAGAAGTCCCTATATGTGTCTTATATGTAGTTCTATACGCCCACAATGCATCATCCAGCTTCTCAGACCAATCCTTTCTTTGTGCATTCACCGTTTTCTGCAAGATTTGCTTCACCTCTCTGTTCGATACTTCCACTTGACCACTTGTTTGAGGATGGTAAGTTGTAGCAACCTTATGCCGAATACCATACTTAGAAAGAAGATTTTTCACTAGATGGTTAATGAAATACTTACCTCCATCACTTATGATTGACCTTGGAGTGCCAAAATGAGTGAAAATGTTCTTCTTGATGAATTTAATCACCACTCTTGAGTCATTCGAGGGAAGAGCTACTGCCTCGACCCATTTGGACACATAATCAACGGCCACCAAAATATATTAGTTTCCACTAGATGGCGGGAAGGGACTCATGAAGTCAATACCCCACACATCAAAAATTTCCACCTCAAGAATGTTACTTAGTGGCATCTCATGTCTTCTTGATATAGTACCAACCCTTTGGCATTTATCACATCCCTTCACATAAGAAATAGAATATTTAAATAAAGAAGGCCAAAGTAACCAGATTGTAGTACCTTGTGCACCGTGCGCTCTCCTCCATGGTGTCCTCCATATGGGATGGCATGACAACTTTCGAGTACTTTCTTTACCTCACACTCCGGAATGCATCTTCTTACCACTCTATCCACTCCTTGCTTGAACAAGAACGGTTCATCCCAGATATAGAATTTAGCATCATGAGTAAGCTTTTTCTTTTATTGGGTGGTTGCATCTGGAGGGTACTCTCCACCTACTATCAGATTCACTATATCCGCATACCAAGGCACTTGAGAGATATCTAGTGCCATCAAATGTTCATCCGGAAACTCTTCCCGGATTTGTTCCCCTTCATGTACATGGGAAAAATCTTCTAACCTAGATAAATGATCAGCTATTTGATTCTCAGTACCCTTTCTATCTTTTATCTCAAGGTCCTTGGAAAAGCAATATCCACCAAATCAACCTTGGTTTAGCATCCTTCTTATTGAATAAGTACCTAATAGCTGCATGGTCAGTATAAACAATCACTTTGGTACCTACCAAATACGATCTGAACTTGTCGAAGGCGAACACTAGAGCCAACATCTCCTTCTCAGTCACTGCGTAGTTAGCTTGAGCAGAATCAAGGGTCTTGCTTGCATAGTAGATTGAGTGGAACACTTTATCTTTTATTTGTCCCAATACTGCGCCCACTGCTACATCGCTTGCATCACACATGAGTTCAAATGGTAATTCCCAATTAGGAGCAATTAAGATGGGATCTTCAATTATGTTCCTCTTCAACATCTCAAAGCTTTCAAACACATCTTATCAAATTCAAATTTCACCTCCTTCTCCAAAAGACTGCACATACGTCTCACAATCTTGGAAAAATCCTTGATGAATCTCCGGTAAAAACCTGTGTGTCCAAGGAAACTTCGCACCCCTTTTACAGAGATAGGAGGGGGCAGTTTTTCAATAACTTCCACCTTGGATTTATCTACTTCTAATCCCGACTTTGAAACCTTATGTCCCAATACTATACCCTCTCGAACCAAGAAGTGATACTTTTCCCAGTTTAGCACTAAATTGGTGTTTTCACATCTAGCAAGTACTTTATCAAGATTCCGGAGAACTGCCTCAAAAGACTTCCCAAAGACAAAGAAATCATCCATGAACACCTCTACAAAGTCCTCCACCATATCATGAAAAATGGCCATCATGCACCTTTGAAAAGTCATCGGCGCATTGCAAATTCTGAATGGCATGCGTTTGAAAGCATATGTACCATAAGGACAAGTGAACGTGGTCTTTTCCTGATCCTCGGGTGCAATCAAAATTTGATTATATCCGTAATACCGATCTAAGAAACAATAGTACTCCTGCCCTGCTAGTCGGTCAAGCATCTGATCAATAAAGGGGATAGAATAATGATCTTTTTGTGTGGCCTCATTTAGCTTTCGGTAATCCGTGCAAATTCTCCATTCGGTTACTGTTCTAGTGGGAATTAACTCATTTTTTCTCATTCTTCACCACTATCATACCTCCATTCTTTGGGACACACTGCACAGTACTTACCCACTTGCTATCGGACATTGGGTACACGATTCCAGCATCTAACAACTTTATTACTTCCTTTCTCACCACTTCTTTCATCAAAGGATTCAGTCTACGTTGATGTTGTGCACTCGGTTTGTGATCCTCCTCCATATAGATTTTGTACATAAATAATGCTGGACTAATCCCATGAATATCTACCATCAGCCATCCAATAGCTTTCTTTCTCCGCTTTAAGACTCTCAATGTCGCATCACCGTGTATTTCAGACAATTCTGTATAAAGTATTATGAGTAAAGTTTCATTAGTACCCAAATATGCATACCTTAGGTGAGCAGGCAGATATTTCAATTCCAACATTGGTGCTTCTTCAATTGAGGGTTTGGGTGGAGGCCTTAATTCGCGATCCAATGACTCTACTCTATTTCTGTTTGACCCCATGGCTGACAAATTCAAACAAGTAGCTATCTTTTGAGCTTCAGTATCTCTCTCCACGTCATGTCCCACTAACACTCTTTCTAAGGGATCCTCGGGTGCAATGAGCTGCGATTCTACTGCGAGATCTACAACCGTAATAGCGGACAACACTTCATAGATGGAAGGCAATTTCAAGGCGCGATAGACATCAAATACTTCAACCTTATCGTGTTCCCTCATAGTCAACTGCCCAGTTGCTACATCAATCAATGTCCGCCCCGTAGCCAAGAATGGACTCCCCATAATGAATAGAACTTCAGGATCAGGCTCAAAGCTTAAGACCACAAAGTCCAATGGAAAGATCAACGAACCCACTTGTACTAACACATCCTCTACTACCCCCTCTGACCTAGTGATGGACCTATCAGCGAGTTGGAGAATGGCGGTGGTTGGTTTTGGACTGCCTAACCCAAGTTTCTTATATAATGATGCAGGCATGAGATTAATGCTCGCACCCAAATCACATAACCCCCGGGCATGAACACTTTGACCAATTGTAATTTGCACCGTGAAACTACCCGGATCTTTTAGCTTCTTGGGTAATCTATTCTGAATTCTAGAGCTGCACTCCTCAGTGAGTGCTACCGTTTCATACTCCGTGAGCCTCCTCTTGTTAGCCACTATATCCTTCACATACTTAGCATACTTTGGAATTCCCTGCAAAATATCAACCAAAGTTAGGTTAATGTGAACCTGTTTAAGGAGAGAGAAAAACTTACCGAAGCATTCGTCTTCACTCTGCTTTCTGAGCTTTTGTGGAAACGGAGGGGGTGGTTTCATTTGAGGAACGGACTTCTCAACATTGGAGTTCTTTAACACCTCTTCTTGTTTTTTTTCTTTATTAATTGCCTCAATATCTCTCTTATTTGGAGCTAGTTCCTCTATTTATAACCCACTTCTAGTACTCACCGTATTCAGTTGCTTAGGGTTGGGTTCAGTGTCACCGGGCAAACCTCTTTGAGGATGCAAGTTCAGTGAATTAGCTACTTGCGGAACTTGTTTCTCTAAACTCATTTGGGACATTTGGATGTTTCTTATGTTCTCATCCTGCTTATCTATCATAGCATTTATCTTTGTACCGATTTCTGCCATTAGATTTTGGAGTAACTCTTCATTAGTCATCCCCCCTCTAGGTACACTCAGATTTACACCCTGGCTAGGATTTTGGTATTGCTGCCCCATTCCTTGCGATCGGTATTGGTTAGACCCTTGCACTTGGTTTTGATTTTGGTTTTGGTTTCCGCCCCATGAGAATTTAGGATGGTCTCTCCAACTAGAGTTATAAGTATTACCATAATTTTGCTGACCCCCACCTCTTTGTGCATTTCCCACATAGTTTACGGAATCCGAATTTGCCTCACAAAGTTCAGTTTCATGTGTTCCACTACCATATACTCCACACCAACTTGCTGTCTGTTGTACCACATTTACCAATTCTTGGTTTAGTGCAATTTGTTTGAACTACATGGTTATGTTGTGGTTCATTGCATCTAGTTTTGCGTTTATTGCGGTAGCTTGATCCACATCTAAAATTCATGCCGCTATATGTGTTGTGGTTCTTGGCATTTCTCCTTCATAACCGGGGTTTCCTTTGAAGAGTTTATCTAGGAAATCAAATAGCTCCTCACACGTTTTTTCTAACGCTTGTCCACCTGTTGCACTATTAAGAAGTACTTTTACATTATAATCCAAACCCTCAAAGAAAGTGTGAGCAAGTACCTCATTAGCATGGTAGTGATGCGGACAAGCAATTAACAATTGTTTGAATCGACCCCATGCTTGGTACATATCCTCCCCATTTTTCTGCTTGAAGCTCAGTATTTCACTCCTCAACCGTGCGGTTTTACCTGATGGAAAGAATCGACTCAAGAACTTCTTTGCTAGATAATCCCATGTAGTGATGGAATTTTGTGGCTCTTGGTCTAACCACTGCCTGGAGGCTTCCAACATTGAGATAGGAAACAACATCAACCTCACATAGTCTGGTGACACGCCATTCGAGATGTATGTATCACTTATCTCCAAAAAGTTCTGAATGTGGATTTGAGGATCCTCGTGAGGGAGTCCGGTGAATTGTCCCATTGAGTGGATAAGATGTACGATGTTCTGTTTTAGTTCAAATTTGCCACCCGGTGGTGGTTCCTTATACTAGACGCCACATCGGCTGTGAGTGGGACTACCACGTCACAGACTAGTCTTGCTGGTATGATCAGGGGTACTTCGTGACCTTCGTTGTTCACGTTTCCTCCTCTGTAACACTCCATATCTTCCGGGAGACCTAGTCCTAATTCATGCTGACGTCCTTGGTTTGCCAGCTTTCTTCGTAGTCTTAAAGCTCTTTCAGGTTCGTCGTCGGGTTCGACAGTCCGAGCCAGACTTGAGAATCAACTACCTGCAACACACAAGAGCTAAGATCAAGTTATTAGCACTTGAACAATCTAATTGTAGACTTAAGAAAATCAAATATAAATCAATTTCTAAGTCTTCGACAGCGGCGCCAAAAATTTGTTGCTCCAAAATATATACGCAAGTGTACGTGGTCGCTCAAGTAATATAGTTTCTTTAGAAACAAGTTTTTGTTCCCAAGGGACTTATGATTAACTTATATTTAGTAACTTAATTCCACAATTCAGCAAAAGTAACCTTTTAAAAGAGATCGATGGTTGTTAACTACTACTACGATTTATGCAATAACTAAAAGTAAGTAATGTGAAAGACTTCAAATTGATGTTTCAAGCAAGTAAAATACAATTCCAGGGCTGCAGCATGCGTTGGACTTCATGTATCGTATCTCAGGTAATGAACTAATTTCAATTATCAAGTTACTGATTTACAGGGTTAATTATATGAGTAGGGTCTCTCGACCTTTAGTCGCCGACTCCAATTAGTTGTCTAACTACATCGTTGAGCGGGGATAGGCAATCCTAATCGGTGAGCATTTATATTTCATCCTATTTCGTAACCAAGCTAGGTGTTCGTCCGGGTGTCACTCCTAAACACAGATCAACTCAATGGAAGATCAATCTTTTTATATTCTTTGATCTATCTACCTTATCCTCTCTCGATTTTAAGAATAGACAAGAGATTTATTTCTATGATGATCAAGCATGAAATACTAAAATAAGAATATAAAAGTAATTTTAAACGATAACCAAGAACTAATTCAAAAAGCCTTCAATATTCAACAATCAATCCGTAGCTACAACCCCAGAATAAGGGTGTTTAGCCACTCATAATATTAGAAAACCGCAAAACATAATTGTTCATGCGATTTCTAAAATAAAATAGAGTTAGAGAATTGAAACTTATTACAAAACTGGAATCTAGCTCTTGCACACCAAAATAAAGTCAAACCTTTGTAAAATAAACCTAGGGTCCTATTTATAGAGTTTAGGAAAAGTATTTCCAAAGTTAGCCCAAGAAGGAATCCTAGTTTAACCCAACTTTCGCCAAAACGTCCGCTTTACCTTGTGGTGTCGCGCCCAACTCGCACCTGGCAGGCTGGCGCGCTGCACTGCCAGTGCGCCAAAATGGAGCCTCAGTCAAACAAGGTCTGGTGCGTCGCGCCCTTGTTGCGCTAGTGATGCTGGGGCGTCGCGCCAGCTTTTGTTTCTGGCGTCACTTGTCGTCTTCAACTCCTTTTCTTTCACGATTCGAACGCTTCTCTTAGAAACCTTGTAAAATAGCTAATCATGTATATTAGTATGAAATCATCACAATCCTAAGTAAAACATATCAGTTAGATTAGTGAATGTCCTTAAACTTACGTTAAAAGATGGGTAATTTGTAGTAATTAGGCATATAAATATGCCCAAGATCAGGAGATCATTCACATATTGTACCTATTGAGAGTATTGGTATTAAGGACAACCTATCTTTTGAGGAGATACCTATTCAGATTCTTAATCATTAGGTTCGCAAGTTGAGAACCAAGGAGGTTGCATCAGTAAAGGTCTTATGGAGGAGTCAATACGTCGAGGAAGCTACTTGGGAGGCTAATGAGGATATGAAGAAGATTCCAACCCAAGGTACTAACTCTTTTCTTGCTACTCTTTAAGTTGATATATTGAGTATATGTAAATTGTGTGTTGCATGCTTTAGATGGGGTTGTTAAATGTATTCTACCCCTATTCTACCTAGTTTGATCTCATTCGAGGACGAATGTTCCCAAGGGGGAGATATTGTAACACCTTGAACTTTGGTCAGTTTTTAAGTTTTGGGTCAACTTCAAACGACCATAACTCTTAGCGCAAAAGAATTTAGGTGGCCCATTGGTATAAAATCGAAGGTCTTTGAGTCTTCTTTCCAACTCCGTCGAGTTTGCTACATTTCGAGTTCAGATGAAGGAGTTATTCCTGTTTGAGTGCAGCCTCTCAAGTTAAGGCATTTTAATCCGTTTTAAGGAGGGGTATTTTGGTCTTTTCCCTACCCCACTAAGCCTACTCATTTTTTTACCCAATTAGGGGTCTAAACTGATTGAGATCAATTTTTCATTCATTCTAAAACGTTCAAGAAAGTTAGGGCAAAGTTCAAGAGATGGTTTCAAGAGTTCTTCAAGAATTTGGGGAAATCGCCAAGAACTTAGTTCTTTCGATGTATGTAAGTTTTCATATTGTTGGGTTTGTTCACCCTCACGCCAATCATGAGTTTCCATTTATGAATTCTTTCATGAGATTGTGTATGTTGAGATTCTTGATGAGGTTCTTGAGGTTTTGTGCTTCATTTTTTAACAATGCAGTTTTGTTGAGTTCGTGAGATGAGGGTCTTGCGAATGAGTGTCGTTCTTGGGGGATTTTGAGTATATTTTTGAGTAATTGTGTTGGGTTTATGAACTTAAGGGAGTTTGGAAAAAATTAATCGATTCTAGATGAGTTATGACCAAAAATTGAGAAGAAAAAATCGTCAAACAGTTTTGGGTTTGAGCTGGGGCGGCGCGACCCCATAGCGCCGGGGGATGGGGGGCTTGCACCTTGCGCTTGTATTGCGCCCCTAACCAGCCTCAGTTAATTTAGGGCAGGCGCGGCACACCACTGATGCGCCAGGGGCGTCAGGCCCTTTTCACCTCCGTTCTTCATCCCGTATGCGTTCCTTTGAATCGTGTCTTCACTCTCTTCTTTTTAACAACTATCTAAGTCTTCATTAATCATCGAGAGATACTATATATCTTAACCATAGCTCTTAAATCTTCATTTCAAATCAAAGTAAAGATTAAGAGTAAAGTTCGAGAAACCTTTTTGAGTCATTATGAGAAGTCTTTTATAATATTCTAAAACTTGTTTTAAGACTTGAGTGAATGAGTAAGAGAAAGCAAAGAGTTGAGTTTCATGTTTCAAAATGAGTATAAGGGAACTAAGTATTCCCAAGTGTAAGCACTTTTACATTTAAAACGAGAGGAAACCTTGATTTCTAAACGAGTTCATGAGGAGTTTTTGAACAATATCTCCTTTAAGAGAATATTTTGAGTAATTATCTCAAGTTCAGGATGAGTTATGTTTTTATACATTTGAGCATGAGTTCTACATATTATTGAGAGTAGTATTAAGCACCGATATGGGGATGAGTTCAGACAACTCAAAATTCTCATAAATCATGTATGTCAACATGGGTAAAGGATCATACTTTTTAGATGATTCTTTATTTCTTTTGAGCATATCTTAGTGGATCCACTTAGTTGAGGATGTTCTATACCCCGACAAGGTATAGGGTAGTTCTGGAAGCGTGGGACAGACGTTGTATCATCACGTAGCTCATAGTGATGGTTGTCGGTTAGATAATCTCCCAAATAGGAGTAAAGAGTTTGTTATGGTATCTTTATATATATTTGAGTTATTATCTCCTATTTTAAAAACTTTATATGTATTGCATCTTTTATGGTTGCTTTCTTATTGAGTTGAGTTGAGTTGAGTTGAGTTGAGTAGAGGCGAGTGTGTTTTCCCTTTCTATCAGTTCAACTATATATCCCTATGTTCAGTTTTTCCTTTACATGCTCGTACATTCAATGTACTAACGTCTTTTGGCCTGCAAAGTTTCATGATGCAGATACAGGTATTCAAGATCATCAGCCGGCACTTTGGTAATCCCATCGCATTCCAGCTAGCTTTGGTAAGCCTCATTGCTTTTCCAGAGGGCTTCACATTATGGTTTTGTTTTGTTGGGATGTCGTGGATCTTGTCCCGACTTCCATCATAGTATTTAGAGACTTGATAGATAGTAGTAGTTGAGGAGTCTTTTCCCTATCTTCCTTTGTGATGTTTTGAGACTTGAAGTAAATCATGTATGTTTAATTATATACTTTCAGACCTCTATCGAGTTAGTCTATTATTGAGACCTTATGAGTTAATACTGTGTTTGAGTTTTTATATTGTCAAGTAAGTCTTTTGTTGAGTATTGAGCTAGGCCAAAGGTTCGCTTGGGGACTAGCAATGGTTCTCGGGCGCCGGTCACGTCCAGGGTGTAGGCTCGGGACGTGACTAAAAGACTCAAATATGCCACCGAACTTTTTGAAAAGGCTTATTTATGTCATTCTTTAAAAGTTTGGATCATCTATGTCATTATTGTTAAAGAAAAGACTCATCCATGGCCCTTTTTTTTACTTTGGTTTTGCAAAACCATTTTTTACACCCCAAACAACGTTTAACACTTTCCAATTGGAGTTTTTGGAAATGCACTTTTTTTGTTTCGTCTTTCTTAAAACACCAATAACACATGAAGAACATAAATAACTCCCAAAATTTTCAACATATTCAATTCTTCACGAAATCATCTAAAATTTTCGGCTACATCATTAATTTCTTTTCTTTTTTAAATCAAAATTCTATAATCATTTGTAGAGTTTAAAAAATTCACCCGTATTAAAAAGAGATTCCAAAAAATGAAAATCAGTCCCAAATTGTCAAAATTTTGCTTTGATTCATGTTTTTGTAGTTGTTTTTGACATTGGATCTTTGTTTCCTAGTGTTTTTGCGTCTATGCTTAAAATTTTAAATGACTTGAAGTTGTGGAGAAAATTCTATTATTAAAGAATGTTGAAGATTTGAAACTTTGAAGAAATTTCAAGTGGGTCTTATTGAATTAGGTTGAATTCGAGCTCAAAAGATATTGAATTTTGGTATCTAGCTCGGAGGGAAACTCTTTTAAAATTTGAGGTGATTTCGTGAAAAATTGAAGAAGTTTGAAATTTGGCAATTGTTTATGTTCTTGGTGTTCTTAAGGAAGAAGAAGCAAAAAAAGTATATTTGATCTAAAAATTCTAATTGAAAAGTGTTAAAAGTTGTTTGGGATGTAAAAAATAGTTTTGCAAAATCGGAGTTAAAAAATGGCATGGACGAGCCTTTTCTGTAACAACATTGGCATAGATGAGCCAAACTTTTAACGGATAACATAAATGAACCTTTCCTAAAAATTGGATGACATATTTGAGTCTTTTCCCCTTTTTAAAGGGGTGTCATATCAAGAATGGTCAAGTAATATGAAATACACGGAGTAAGAGAGTAAAGGAAGACAAAAATATACGCATACATGCATAAACATGCTTAATGCTTATTATATTAAACTACGGGTAAAATAGACAATGCATATGATAAAGGGGGAGTTTGATTATTATTTAAAGTTGAGAAGAGGGTTTAATTTTTAAAGTGAAATTGAAGGTGGAAATAATTTTCACCCGTTTCTTATATACGTTTATTATTTAAGATTTTGGTATTAACTATATAACAAATTTGGGTGGTGTTTAACCTTACAGTTAGTGGATTGACTGAGTTTGGAGAAAATGACATAAATAATCCCTTAACTATAGGAGTAGGTCTAAAATGGTCTCTTAACTATACAATTAACATTCCTTTAACTATTCAAAAACTTATCAGCTTTGGTCCCTTAATTATACACTTATCGGTTTTAGTTTCTTAACTATAAACTTACCGATTTTAGTCCTTTAAGTATTCAAAAACTTATCAGGTTTGGTTTTTGTCCATTTTTTAAATACAAATAACTTAGGTTTATATTAACGGAAATCTTTGTGAAATTAAATCTTTAACCCATTTTTAAGTTGTTTCTCTATCCCCACCCTTTTTTCTTCAAACTACTCTTATGAAAAGAACAATAACGTCAACGATTAAAAATAAAATTAATGAGGAAAGAAAATATAAGTCCTAATTTTATTCAATGGAGAATAAAATTAAGCATGTAATTGTTGTTAATGACTTGAAAGTTGAATCCGCACTTGAATATTCTAATCAATGCGAATTTTATTTAATTTACTCAAATTTTCTTACGTAAAATAAAATGTTTAATTTACTCAAATTTCCTTACGTAAAATAAAATGAATAGAATAATAAAATTGATCTATTTACAATAAGTTTAAAAAATTGCAAATCTACCATTTTATAAATTTCAATTTCTGAAAAATTAAACAAATTTCGTTCAATGAAGTTGTTGGAGTACAAACTTTGGATTTAACGGGTAATAATTTTTTTCTTTTTATAATAAAGTTTAGCATATTCAAGTCATTAGTAGCAATAATATGCTTCATTTTATCCTCTATTGAATAAAATTATGATTTATATTTTCTTT
Source organism: Solanum etuberosum (assembly GCA_029582245.1). Classification (NCBI taxonomy): domain Eukaryota; kingdom Viridiplantae; phylum Streptophyta; class Magnoliopsida; order Solanales; family Solanaceae; genus Solanum; species Solanum etuberosum. The sequence continues at coordinate 101,975 of JAJONR010001356.1, forward strand.
TCCCGCGAATTTATTTTAAATCGTTGAGGTTAAGGTTCTTCGCATAAGGTTAATTTGAAGAAAAAGTAGCAGAGAGAGAGAGAGAAACAACAGAAAAAATTGCTAAAGGATTTAATTTCTCGAGACATGGATTCCGTTAATATAAACCTAAGGTATTTGTATTAAAAAATGGAAAAAGACCAAACCTGATAAGTTTTTGAATACTTAAAAGACTAAAATCGGTAAGTTTATAGTTAAGGGACTAAAACCGGTAAGTGCATAGTTAAGGGACCAAAGCTGATAAATTTTTGAATAATTAAAGGACTAAATTCGTTAAGTGTATAGTTAATGGACCATTTAAGACATACTCCTATAATTAAGAGACTATTTATGTCATTTTCTTACTGAGTTTGGGCAACCTCAAAATTAAATTAAAGGGTTGGAGGTTGAGGCGAATAAATAACATATTTGGGACTTGATTGAAACAGCTGGTCCTATAGTTAAGGCATGTGAGCATGTGAGTGAAGATCGAGTCATCCAAAATTTACGTTAAAATTTATGATTCATCACCCCCTGTTACTCTCTCGTGAAAAGCGTTAGCCACTCAATCAGTAATAGAAAAAATCTGTTTGATATTTTTTCAATTCGTTTTTTTGTATTTTATCGAGATCCCAACTTTCTCGTTCCTCATCTTCTTCACAAAAAAAACCTCTGCACTGCACTGGTGGAGACTTCATTCGACTAAAGGTAACAATTCAACTTTTGGTATAGTTATTATCACTGTTATACCATTCTTCTCTTCTTTGTAATAAGTTTAATCAGCTCAAATTTCATCATCTGACTATGGTATAGTTGTTCATATTTATGCCAAAACACATTTAATCTAATAGTTATATAACCACCCATATTCTTCATTTTAAAGTGTTCCACTTCATATTATAAATGTTAAATTTTGATTAGCCTAGGGTTTCAATTGAGGGAGTTTCAAAGTACGTCTTCAGTGGTTCATGCATTTCAGTACTATATGCTTTATGCAAATTCAATCTCTGCATTGGATACTCTGAAACCTGTTGACATTGTTTTGCACAACTAATTAGTTGGTTTTGCTACATTTCGAGGAGTTCCACTTGGTTTGATTCAATTTAAGATGGTGAATTCGGGGTTGAAGTCAAGGAAGGTGAGCTTCAGAATCCCATACTATACTCAGTGGGGGCAGAACCTTCTCATCTGCGGTTCAGATCGGTTGCTTGGTTCATGGAATGTGAAAAAGGGTCTACTATTGAAGCCTTCTCACCAAGGGGAAGAGCTGATATGGTCTGGAAGCATTCCAGTTCCTCCTGGATACCAAAGTGAGTACAGTTACTATGTGGTGGATGATAGAAGAAATATCCTGCGATGGGAGGTTGGAAAGAAAAGGAAACTGTTGCTTCCTGATGGACTTCAGGATGGGCAGTCACTAGAACTTCGTGATCTCGGGCAGGTGCTAATTTTATTGCCTCTCTTTCTCATACTGTTTTTTCAATACTAAGCATTCGTGTCCCTTGATGAACTTTGTTGTGGCTTATGAGAAAGGAAGATATGCCAGTTGTTCTGTGTCCCTTTCTCATACTGTTTCGTGAATACTGCACCACCTAGGATGCGTGTTCCTTGGATGAACTTAATTATGAGAAAGGAAGGTATGCGAGTTGCTCCTAAAATTCTTTCTTACGGCATACGACTCTTCCACTAGTATGTAGTTGTCAAAGAAATTTAGTATGAACTAAATGATGAATCAAAAGATGACAGAATTGTTCAAATTTTTTTTCTCTATTTCTCATTATCCTCATGTGTACCTCTAATCTTCGTGTAGTATTCTCAATCCTCATTCTTTATTCATTTGGCTATTTCGCTTTAAAATTTCAAAAACATGCATTTCCACATACCCAGTGGTCGCTTAAGTTTAATTCTCTTTGAATTGTGATTCCTGAAATAAAAAAGGATTGAAAAATTTAGGGATGCTGAAGCATTCTCCGCCCTGTTATTCTATATTCACAATCTTCTGTGGTCTTCCCCTTATCACTCCGGAGAAGTTGTATTTGAAAAATTGCTGAAATATTATTCTGGGTTGTTTCCAGATTATCTTAACTTTTTCTCTTTGATAAATGTCTATCGTGTATTCAGCTAAAACAGTAGTTCTAACTATTGACAGACAGAGAATAGAGAATCAACATCTTTTCATTTGACATTCTTCCTTTTAATGGCACCTGAAATCTTTTTCTCCATAGAAATTGCAATTTCTGTGTTGTATCCTACCAATTTAGTCAATTTAAATCCTGGTCTAGCTGCACATTTAACAATATGTAGGAGATAACATCTATTGCTCATAAATATACATCTGCAAAAATATTATACTTGCGAAATTTAAAGGAGGGTATTAGTAAAACCTTTAGGACTTCCTAAATTATTTATCCAAATGACTCTACATTAATTCCTAAAAACACTAGTTCTGTTTATTAATTCCTTAAGATACTTGTTTTTTTTAAAACCTTATCACAAAAAATATAGATACTATTATTATTTTTAAAAATATTTCCTAAAATAAATAGAACATGGGAAGTGAATGTATATGATAAATATATGAATGAACTATTGATTGGATATGTACTGTTACACATCACCGATGAAAGGACAAGTGGAAGTTGGTCTAAAATAGCAGTGCAGGTCTCACAAGTGTTCTCAGTAATTTCATTTCTTCTGTATCCTTGAAAAAATTGCATTTTTGGGTGTTCTTCGGTGCTTACTTTTACTCTAGAAAAAAGAAGAAGAAGAGTTTATGATAGTTTTGAACTTTCCCCTCTTTTTCGCTCATCCTTGGGACATCAGAATTTTGTAACGGAGTAGCCATTATATATTTTTCTCCTCCTCTAGTAGAGGTAGCATATTCTTTTGAAGGGCTGAAGCGAAATTCCGTCCTTTATTAACCATTCATATTGATCACTTTAATTTGAGAATTGTAAAGATGGGTGGTTAATGTACCAAGTGCCACAAGCTGTGAGGCTGGTTTGGGTTTGTTAAAAAGATACTTCATCATGGTTGTCTGACGTTAGGCATTCTTCTTCTAAAGCCTTCAGCTTAGGTTCACTTATTTAAATCCCAGTAAAGTGATATAAGACTTTACTCTTATGTGGGGCATAAAACCTGTATACAAGGAATTTTTGGTTCATTTGGAGGATCTGCAACAGGTTATGCTGTGGAGGAATTGGGAGAGTTAAGGTAGTAAAACACTTGTGAAACATGCCCGACACCAATTGTCTGTCTTGTACTGCTGTCCTGCATAACACAAGAGCTATCAAGGAATATTATGGCACAATTGAAGGAACGAGTTAAACGACTAACGAATGTGCCTTGCCTTAACACAATTATACCTTCTTTTCTCCCTTTAGAACCCCCAGGTCTGGTAAGAAGGATCTCATTATCATTGATGACAAAATGGTCATTTGCTTTAAATGCCAAATGATCTTCACACAAAATCTTTGGGGTAGATTAGCAAATTGTTTGTCTCTTTATATAAGTAGAGGTAATTTGAATAAACTCGCTTTAGTCACAAAGATGGGTGTAAGAAGAAGCTATAGGCTCATCAATACTCCATTCTACAAATTTTTATTTCTATCTTAATTCTTTTACTGTTGATGCTCGTCTTGGACCTGGCCGTGCCCTTTTTGGCTGGTCAGGCTCATACGACACCGACATCAAAGAGGAATGCTGATGTTGATGTGCTTTACTTGAGCCAAGGGTCTATCGAAAACAACCTCTCCACCTTCACAAGGTAAGGGTAAAGCTGTTTACATGTTGATGTTATTTAAAAATGGGGCCGCAAAAAGAATTGATTGAAATGACTTTCAATAGCTTTCAGTTATTTTATTAAGCATTGAGGGCGTTAAATAGCCAACATAAAATACATAATCTGTATAATTTGAAATTTAAAACAACCTAAAATATCTCAACAACTGAAACAACCTAACTATAATTCAAAATTCAAAATTCAAAATTCAAATTATCTTAAATTAAACATCTTATTTTGCTAAAAACTACTGCAGTAACTTAAAAGCAAATTTCAACACTCCTCTTTTGCTTAAGTTACTGCAATTTAAAAATGCTCCTCCTCAAATTTTGCTCTAGCAGTTGATGCTGAATTTCTCTTGATTATTTTTGAACTTGCATATTTTTTGGATATTGACGATCTTTCTTTTTTTCTTTCTTTTTCTTCTTTTGATTTTGATCTTCAAAAACACCTTCCATGTCATTGTATTGTGTATAAGTTCTTCAGAAAGTGGTTTTATTTGGACAATTATAGGATTTGCAAAGTATTGTTGTAAGTATTTTTCTTCCACCAGAACAACACATATGACATAGGTTATAAAATATGATTTCATTTTCATTGTCAGTGAAACTTTTTTGGGCATTCAAAGAGAGATTGTTGCTTGCCATTTTTGTAGGTTAAAAATTGGTTGAAAAAAGCATGTGCGTTGAAAAAGCATGGTTTGAAAACAGTAGCCTTGATGAGTTAAAATGATAGCCCTTACGGGTTAAAAATGGTATGGTAGTTCTTTTGAAGATTTCATAGATCCCGTAAGATCAATGAAGGTCTTGACACCACTTTTGGTGTTTTTAAAAAAATGGGGCAGCAAAAAGAATTGATTGAAATGTCTCTCAATGGATTGAAATGACTTTCAATAGCTCTCAATTATTTTATTAAGCATTGAGGGCTTTAAATAGCCTACATAAAATACATAATTTGCATAATTTGAAATTTAAAACAACCTAAAACATCTCAATACCAAACAACCTAACTAAAATTCAAAATTTAAATCATCTTAAATGAAACAACTTATTTTGCTAAAAACTACTACAGTAACTTAAAAGCCAATTTCAACAGTACACACCACCCTCTCCACACCTCACTTGGGGGATTACACTGATTATGTTGTAGTTGACTGATATGATATTCAATATATTCTGCAAAATGACCTCAAACGTGCTTCTTATGTATTTAATTTTTCTTTGTAATCAACTACCCTTTTCAACAATTTCCTTTTGTTTTGACTTTGGTCTAGCAACTTAAGTTTTTTCTTCTGTTGCAGACTGGTTCTGACAATATTCCTTTTAGAAGTGCATTTAAGGATGTCATCTTTCGGACGAGTTGGAGTTTGGGTGGTGAAAGGCCCCTGGAGATCACTCAGAATAAGCTGGACCAGGATGGTAATTTTCTCTGTTGGATGCTCTATCTATGAAACAATCTTAGTTGGAATGTGCTTTCTAACGTTAGTGCTGAAACAGGTTCAGTTATTCTGCAATTCAGAATCTGCTGCCCCTATTTAGAGGAAGGAACATCTGTAAGATCTCTTTTCACAGAACAACCTTTGCTATTTTACATGCACATGTTTTTTTGTTTATGTAGCCATTAATATCCTTGCAATCCATCTTGATGTCAGACCTGACATACATGTTATCCTGTAGATTTATGTGCTTGGTAGCTCCTTAAATCTTGGGCAATGGAAGATTCAGGATGGCCTTAAGCTCGCGTATGCTGGCGATTTGTTATGGCAGGCGGCCTGCGTTATGGGAAAAGATGACTTTCCTTTAAAATATCCTTTTGTCTGTCTGAGTTATAGGCTAAATGCAGTTCCATTTTATCATAAACTTGATAGTAGTTTCTTTCATGTACACTCTTTCTTCCTTAATGCTTTAAACATACAAGTACTGCAAACATAGTAAGGCTGGAACATCAGTGGAATGTGGTGCCAGTCGCGAGATTTCTGTTGATGTCACAACAGGTGAATCTAGATTTGTAGTTCTTTCAGATGGCTTAATGCGGGTAAGTCAGCTATAAGATATAGCCAGTGGCTTGCTATGTTTGTTAAACTGATACGGGAGTATAAGCTGAAAAGAAAGCCAATCTGTGTTATTATCAGGAAATGCCGTGGAGGGGAGCGGGTGTCTCAATACCCATGTTTTCTGTACGATCAGAGGCTGATCTTGGAGTTGGGGAGTTTCTTGACCTGAAGTTACTTGTAGATTGGGCCGTTGAATCTGGCTTTCATTTAGTTCAGCTTTTGCCCATCAATGATACATCAGTCAACTGTATGTGGTGGGATTCATATCCTTATAGGTAATTTTCATTGTTAAGGATTTAGATTTGAGCTCCGAATCATCATGTAGATTAGATCGATTCCATCTTGATAATTTATCAACAACATAAATAGTGGATTGATGACAAAATATTGTTTATCCAGCTTTAGTGCTTTTGAACCTGCTTTATAATCAGTAAAAATGCCAACTCTCAGCTACAGAAATACAGTTCAAGTTCTAAATCTTAGTGTATGGTCAGCAATAGCAAACCTGGAATATACAAATTGAGTGGTCTGTATTCCCATACTCCTGCTCCCTTTAGCAACATACTAAGTTACCTCTATCTAAAGCCTAAGCTGAGTAAAAAAGGAATAAGGCTACAGAGATTCGTATTTGATCCTACATTTGTCGATTAAGATTTAGGTCTCCTATATGGACGAAGGAATGCTCCTTTGTTAAGGTTGAACAGAAAAGGAAAATTTGATTCAAAGGAGTACATGCATTTCTTGAGTTCTTTCTGAAAGCTTTCTGATAGGGTTTGTAACTGCATAAACAATAAGATAATCTTAATAGAATGATTGCTTCTGTTTATTGAAATCAGAGTGCATGAAATATTTGCTGTACCCCAGTTCATATAATTGGCCAATTTAGTAGTGAAGCATTAATATCTATCAAATTTCGTGTTTGCTATATCCTTTAACTTTGTCTATTAGGCGAGCTAATGAATTTTCTGTTATTTTAAGCTCTGTTTTATAGAAGTACTAATTTGATATTAGTTGTTCCATTTTCATGCTTGATGCAATGCAGCTCGCTCTCAGTATTTGCATTGCACCCATTATACCTACGGGTAGAGGCCATTTCAGAGAACATTCCAGAGGATATCAAGGTGTTCATTTTAGTCTTTATTATGTTGCATCTGTGTATAAAACACCTTTTTTTTGTTGGATCAGCTGAACAGTGAAAATTCCATTTTTATATCTTGAACTTGTGTGACTATTTCTCTACTCATTCACAGCAAGAGATCAGGGAGGCAAGAGTTCAGTTGGATAAAAAGGTATTCACAAAATTCTTCGATTTTGAATCTGCTTTCAGAGTTTGTTGGGAACAAAGACATTCATGTTCATCTTAATTGCTGCTTCTATACAAGCTCCTTGTTGCAACCAATTTCCTGTAAGATCACCTAGATATGAAGTTTTTCATACAGCAAAATTGCTCTTAAACCTCTTCTAGACCTTGACTGCTGCCATACCAGTATTGATGTGACTGTGTTACATTGCCACTACCAATCGACCACCATGACCACAGCATGCCATTCCTTTCTCTACAGTCTCTCATGTGTAAATTTGTAGAACATTCTCTTAGGTCAAACCGTCAAACAGTTCCATCATGAAGGACATATATATTCATAAATCTGATAATTTCCTTATCTTTTTGCCTGGCCTATGATTATTGCAGGATGTAGATTATGAAGCTTGCATGGCTACAAAACTTTCTATTGCCAAGAAAATTTTCGCTCGTGAGAAGGAGACCATACTAAATTCAAAATCATTCCAGGAGTTCTTTTCTGAAAATCAGGTTCTTCAGGATTTAATTTCATTACATTTGGGATTCAAAACTTTAGCGACATTTTTTTTGGGCTATGTTTACTCTAATGGCTGGCTGGAGTAAAGGAAATGAGAAGAAAAAAAAAGAACCTTGAGATCCTCAATGTAAATTTTAGTTTGTAAGCATAATATAGTTAATATGTTTCCTCCCCTGCAAATTGACTGGAATATGCCGATCTTAATTATGCTTTTGCATTGGTCCTTTATTGTTAAGTGCAGGAATGGTTGAAACCCTATGCTGCTTTCTGTTTTCTGCGGAACTTCTTTGAAACATCTGAGCGCAGTCAATGGGGCCGGTTTTCTGAATTTTCAAAAGAAAAGGTAATACCGCTTAAGTTCAAGCATAGAAACAATTAAGTTCAGGTAGCCTCGTAATCCCCCTATTGGTTTCGTACTTACAATGTATTTCCTGTTACTGCAGCTTGAGAAACTAGTCTCTAAAGAAAGCTTGCACTATGAAGTTGTTAGTTTTTATTACTACATCCAGTTCCATTTACATCTACAAGTAAACACAATCTTTATGTATTCTGTATTCCTCTGTGAATTTTTTATCTTTGTTGTATAAGAAAAGCTGCTATTATACACTTAAGCTTTCCATATCAGTTATCAGAAGCTGCGGAATATGCGCGAGAGAAAGGTGTAGTGCTGAAAGGTGACCTGCCCATTGGTGTTGATAGGAATAGTGTCGATACCTGGGTCTACCCAAATTTGTTTCGCATGAACACCTCAACTGGGGCACCCCCTGACTATTTTGATAAAAACGGCCAGAATTGGGGATTCCCCACTTATAATTGGGAAGAAATGTCAAAAGATAACTATGGGTGGTGGCGTGCTCGTCTAACACAGGTACCTAAAACTTAGTTCCGACTTTTTCCTTTCCTACTCTGGTACTTTAATTTTTACATGTTCATTTCAAACTCTATCAATGTTGTCATTTTACAGATGGGGAAGTACTTTACAGCTTATAGGATTGATCACATATTGGGATTCTTCAGAATATGGGAGCTCCCAGAACATGCAATGACTGGCCTTTGTGGAAAATTTCGCCCTTCTATTCCTATTAGTCAGGTATCTAATACTTTACTTGTGAGAGTTACTGCTTTCTACAATTCTTGTAAGGTTTAGATTGTTCTTATATCATTTAGGTAAAGAGAGTCTGTATTAAATCCACTAACTGGTTACTTTGCAGGAAGAACTCGAGTCAGAAGGATTATGGGACTTCAACCGTCTTACCCATCCTTATATTGGACAAGATCTTTTACAGGTATTGAATCTCTGTAGAATTTGAGAACGAAGAAAGACTTCTTTGTATTTTAGTATGTCTTTACATCCCATGAGAAGAGCTATTTATACAAGTGAATCGTAACCGATTAAGGAAAGACAATCAATTATTACAATAAAAGGAAATATTCTAGTCCGATAATTACGCTAGGAAAAGGAAAAATAAAGTCTCCTAAAATTATACTAATTAATTAGCAGTTAAACACCAACGCTCCTCCCTTCAAGTTGGAGGAAATATGTTGCACATATCTAACTTGTAAAGAAAATATGAAAAAGTTCTGTTGCTGAGGCCTTTTGTATGCACACCCGTCAGTTGTTTTTCTGACGGTACATAAAGTAAACTCAAGGTGCCACTAGAAACTCTCTTTGATGAAGTGCTGATTGATTTCAATATGTTTTGTTGGGTCATACTGAACATGATTTAGCTATACTGATTGCATCTTTGTAATCACAATATAAGGGATGTTTCCTGTTTTAGAAAAATCTCAATTCTTCTAGTAACTTTTGTAGCCAAAGAGGCTCACAAACATCCTGGGCCATAACTCTATACTTTGCTTCCGTGCTTGATCTTGCAACTACACTTTGCTTCTTACTTCTCAAAGTAACTAGGTTCCCTCTTACGAGTGTACAATAACCGGATGTAGATCTTCTGTCTTCTGAAGATCTAACATAATCCATGTCTGTAAAAGCTTGTGTCTGGAGGTAGAAAAGCAAACCTTTCCTAAGCAAACTTTAGATACCTCAAAAGTATGAAAGAGAACTTGCATATGAGGATCTCGAGGATATTGCATGAACTGATTCACCAAGCTGATTGAATAGGCTATGTCTGGTCTAGCGCGAGAGAAATAAATGAATCTTTGACCTTCCAACCCTTGTTTGTAATTTGTGATTGCTTTCCATAGGCGATTCTGCTGGCTTGCAACATGTCAATCAGTTTCTTCCAAGATCTAGAATGTACTTTCTTTGAGTAATAGAGAACTCTCTTCTTAATCTAGCAGCTCCCAAGAAATAATGCAACTTCCCTAGATCTTTGATCTCAAATTCTTGTGCTAAAAATTTCTTTAATCAGGTCATCTTCTCTTTGTCATCTCCTATCATTACAATGTCATCGACATAAACGATGAGAAGACTGAGTTACCCCTTAGATGTCTTATGTAAAGGGTGTGATCGACATTGCTTTATTGGCAACCAAAAGAGATCATCTCTTTGGAGAATCTACCAAACCGATCTCTAGGGGATTGTTTCAGTCACTACAAGGTTTTCTTTAGTCTGCACACTTTTCCCTGACTTTGTTCAATATCGAATGTTGGAGGGATGTCACAGTCTTATTTTCAACTGCCTCAGCAACACACAATTTACCCATGTGGCACCCAAAGCTCCCCTTAGCTTAGAGCTAGCCTTTCTCTTTTCCCAGGTTCCTCAGTACGATCCTTGTACCTTTGGAGAGGTTCGCCTTAAGGCTCCCCTTATTGTGCCGCCCGTCTGATGTCTAGCTATGGCTATGACATGCATTCGACTTATGTGGTGTACCCTTACATGCTGGATCACATCCATGTGCGCCCTGAGGTTTGGCTACGGACATGTTCGTCCCTTGCCTGGACTTGAGCATCGCTACCGCGTGCACATTCCTATCCTCAAGCTTGTTTGTCGCCTCGTGCATGCGTACTTGGCCTTTGCTTTGCCTGAGTAGGGAAACTTCCAATCCTTGGCCTTAGCCATGTGCTTCTTCCTTACCGTTCCTTCATTAGTCTTAGGGCATAGCCTAACATAGCCCACACATCATACATATAAGTCCCATAGTGCAGCGTCGCCCCACGACTGCACACCTAGTCTAACAGACCCTTGCTTGCATAGCTGAACCCTTGCCAAGCTCACGAGTTGGCTCACGAGGTTCATGAGTGAGTCCCTCGATTGGTCAATTAGCTGAGCGGCTTGGAGGGCCCATCGTTCCATAAAGTAAGCCTCTCGCCTTGTTGGGACGCCCAACGTTGGCTTCCAAGAAACACGGCGCCCATAGAGCTCCCTAACTCATGTGGGCACCTATGACACTCCTTTGACATGCACAGGTAGGCCCTTGAGGTTCCCCTTCAAGGCAACACACTTGGGGCAAAACACTCGGGAGAGGCTGGTAGGTTGGCACCATATATCCCCCCTTATATATGCTTAAAAGATATTTGCGCAAGAAGCAGGAGTAGACATGCTTCCGCTAGAGAATCATAATGGACCATAGATGGCTGTACCGAACTCCAATGAGGTTTCGTTTGGTTGTACTTACTCGTCTTGACTTCCTTCAAACCTCTATGAAGTTTCATCCCATTCCCATACTCGTAGAACAGGTTATAGCCTTCAGACACATTGGATAATTACGAAAATGGCACTGGTCCTTGGCTAAGTCAATCACATATCCAAACGACCTCCAAATGACCCCAAATTTGGTTAGCATATATAAAAACATGCTAGGAACAAGTCCCTACCTTTAGCTCGAGAACGTGCGGTAGTGACATACCTCGCCGCACATGGCTTTCGCTGATGAGCTAGTCCCTTGGGTGCACCCCAAGTCCTTGTGAAACATCTTTGGCACTCTTAAGGCATGTCATGCAACATCCCATATGGTTGTTGCGTCGTACATGTCTCTATGCCTCATATTCATACTTCAGCCCCTCCTTCAACACATATCGCCCGCATGACTAACATAGGTGCGACCTTCTTGGCCCGCACTTCCTGGCCAGTGTAAACACCCATATTTCTGGGGCGTTACACCCTCATATACGCAAGACAGTCATTATTACGATGACATACGACACCAACGAACACCAGAAGTCTGTACCCTTGGGGCTTTACATCGTGGTTCTCAAATCCATGTGTGATGGACTCTTTCGAGCTCCTCTTAAGTTGGATTCATCCCCCTCGCATTTCCTCCCCCAAGTTTTGTCCAAGCTGCATCTGCATTTCACCTTTGGTGTTCACTTTGATGGTGCCTCCGCACCTGCACTCTCTAGTGACTAACTTCGTGGTGACACTCATGTCAACCACACCATGACTCTCACGACCTACAACTGTTCGGAAACCTATTTCTTCCTTGCAATGCACTTGCAATAGTACTAGCGCCGCAAACAAGACTACAAAATTTGGAGGCCTTGTAAGCATGTCCTTTGCATCTTGAGTACGGCCTAGTAACTAGACACATCATGATGCAAACTGTCTAGTACCGCAAACAAAAACTAGAGCATTGGAAGCACCGTAAGCATGCCCTTGACATCTCTAGCCCGATCGAGAATATGAGAACCCCCATAGATAACTCGCAGTCCCACCGTGCCTTACTTTCACCAGAAGACATCCATTTCCTTCAGGACATTCGCTTCAACAGCACAAACATACCTCGACTGGATTGGCCAGAAAGGTAGGCATCCCTGTATGTGGCATCCATGCCAACCATACCTCTATAGTCCTTTCACAAACAAAATTTTGTCCCAATCGGCATACAACCTGACCTCTAGCATCTAATGCTGCGACATGGCACTTTTGGCACATCATGTGCTCTGCACCTGTAGGCACTTTGCACTTCCTTGGGACATACTTCTGGCAAGTACTTCACATATCAAAGTGTCGGCGTTCACATACATCTATGAACTAGACTTCTTTGTCGAGAACATTCTCTTCCCCTTTGTAGCTCTTCGATTCCCGAACATTAAGCCTATGATGAGGACCAACTTGGTGCTCCCAATTTTTGGGTGGCCTATGGTGAGGACCCTCTAGGTGCTCCCAATTCTCGGCTGACCTATGGCGAGGCCTGCAAAACACTCCCATACGTGGTCTTACCCGGCTTGACCTTTTACTCTTGGAAATACTTCATTTGTGAACTTGGATACCCATCCAATTCAGACGCTTCGGCTAATCCCACCTTGATTCATTTCCTTACCACAGTACTTTGGCACTGTGCCTCCCCATGGAATGGTTCAGCAACCGTGCCCCGCACACACCTGATGGCTGACTCCACCTTTTCTTGACTCTACGGCCCTTCGCAAAAATGCCTGCACTCAGGTCCTACTTCACGCTGGTGGTGTGCTTCTGTGCTAGCCCGATTCATGCCGTGAATAACATTATCAACTTGCAAGCTGAGCTTGCCCATGCCGTAGGCTCCAACCTACTCTTCCTGCATGTTTTTCATGTAGGGCCTGTGTTGCCCAGTGTTTTGGACGGCGAAAGGCGACAAGGGCCTGCCTCGCGGCGAGGCGCTCGCCTTTTTGAATTGAGGCGCCAATTAATACCAAAAATTTAAAATATTTAATTGCATATATAAATATCCAAAATCTCAATAGCAATAATTATAGAAGGATTAAATTTTTGTTTTAAAAATATAGACAGCAGTGAGGCGTGAGCAGTCAGCAGTGACAATGAACAGCAAAAACAGAGCAACGAAAACAGAGTCAGCACTCAGCAGTGAGCAACTGCAACAAAAACATAACAACAAAAAACTGGAGAGAAGAAAAGAAGAAAAGAAGAGAACTGAAGAGAAGAAAAGAAGAAAAGAAGAAGAAGAGAACTGACTGAAGAAGAAGAAGAAGTCGAGAAAAACTGAAAAGAAGAAGAAAAAAAAATGGTCATACCTGACGCGACTCGCGCGAAGGAGAAGAAGACGCGATCGACCTTGAGGAGAAGAGGAGAAGAAGACGCGACTGGCGATATGATGAAAGTTTGCAAAAAAACCCTAATTTTGACTAATATTATTAAGTCAGACCTTTTTAAAAATAATTAAAAAGAAAAGGCGCCGCCTTGCCTCGCCATCGCCATCGCCATATTGGCGCCTTACGTCGCCTATCTAACTTCGACTCGCTACACTGTGAAAAGGTGTGAGGGCCTCGCCTCGCCTCGCCTCGCCTTATCGCCTTTGGTGAAAGGCGAGCGCCTTTCACAACACTGGTCTTGCCATTCTTCGCAACCCATCATATGGCTAGGTATTCTCAATGCCCAACTATCCAGAAGGACACGTTCAGTCGCCCTCAGGCGTGGCTCAAGTCCATCCATCTTGGAAGGACACTCAACTGATTCATCCAATGCATCCATGGAAAGATCTTTATGCGATCAAGCCCAAAGTTTATAGTCCATGGCAGACGTAGACCAATTTACTGGCCATTGACTCATCGGCACATTCCCTTAATTTCACAAGCCTAAACTTTTCATGGCTGACAACTCAACTTGTCGTATTGCATGAACACACACTTGACTGACAAGCTTCTGATGCACTCACCATCTCCGCCTGACGTTCATCGTCAAGTCCACACTTCTTGCTAACCAAGCTGCCAACATACTGCTTACAAAGTTTCGGGAAAACTGACGGTTGGTCACAATCTAGAACATTTGAGCAACAACTATCCAATTGTCCAATCTTGTGACGACACCCAAACAACATCGCCCGATGGTGTTACATGCCAACCAAACGTGCCTTGACATAATCCCTTTGAAAACATTACCCACTAATTGGAATTCATCCCTCGAAGATAGCTCGATCACATTCAAATGCTTCAAATTCGAATCAATCCACACTGACAAATGCGGAATCAACGACTGTGAAAGAGCGTGATTCTGGCTGTCGTAGATCTTGGCTGACACAACTCAATCTAGCTTCATTGTATGCAGCCAATCTCCCTTAGATAGTAGCATCGGGTTCACCGATTTTGGATGAGCATGGCGAACAACTATATCTGCTTCGACGTAGTCTCTACACAGAAGTTCACAATTTACTCAACATTTGTAATGACTTTGCTCTGATACCACTTGTCACGGGCTTATTTTCAACTGCTTCCCCAACACAAAATTTACTCGTGCGTTACCCAAAGCTTCCCCTAGCTTAGGGCCAACCTTTCTCTTTTCCCAGGTTCCTCCATACGATCCTTGTACCTATGGAGAGGTTCACCTCAAGGCTCCCCTCATTGTGTCGCTCATTTGCTGTTATGGCTATGACATGCATTCGACTCATGTGTCACACCCTTACATGCTAGATCATATCAGTGTGTGCCCTGGGGTTTGGCTACGGACATGTTTGTCCCTTGCTTAAACTTCAGCATCGCTACCGCGTGCACAATCCTATTCTCAAGCTTGCCTATCGCCTCGTGCATGCGCACTTGGCCTTTGCTTTGCCTGAGTAGGGCAACGTCCAATCCTTGGCCTTAGCCATATGTGTCTTCCGTACCGTGCCTTCATTTGTCTTGGGCATAGCCAACATAGCCCACATATCATACATACAAGTCCCACAGTGCAGCTTCCCCCCACAACTGCATGCCTAGGCCAATGGACCCTTGCCAAGCTCACAAGTTAGCTCAAGAGTCTCATGAGTGAGTCCCTCGATTGCCCAATCACATAAGAGGTTCTATCCCATAAAAGGGGCGGCCTAGAGGGCCTATTGTTCCAAATAGTAAGCCTCTCGCCTTGTCAGGATGCCCAATGTTGGCTTTTGAGCCACACGCCGCCCATAGAGCTTCCTAACTCATATGGGCACCTAGGACACTACTTTGACATGCCTAGGTTGGCCAGGCAACACTCTTGGGGCAGAACCCCCGGGGGAGGCTGGTAGGCTGTCACAATGTATACCCCCCCTTATATATGCTTAAAAAGACATTTGCCCAAGAGGCAGGAGTAGACATGCTTCCGCCAGAGAATCATAATGGGCCATAGCCGACGGCTCTACCAAACTCCAAATGAGGTGCCATTTTGTTGTACTTACTCCTCTTGACTTCCTTCACACCTCCATGAAGTTTCATCCCATTCCTATACTTGTAGAATGGGTTATAGCCTTCAGACACATTGGATAATTACGACAATACCACTGGTCCTTGGCTAAGTCAAGCCCATATCCAAATGACCTCCAAATGACTCCAAATTTGGTAAGCATACATAAGAACATGCTAGGAACAAGTCCCTAGCCCGGAATCCCTAAATTCCACCTTTAGCTCGAGAACGCGCGGCAATGACATACCTCGTCGCACATGGCCTTCGCCGACGGGCTAGACCCTTGGGTGCACCCCAAGTCCTTGTCAAACATCTTTGGCACCGTTAAGGCACGTCATGCAACATCTCATATGGTCGTTGCCTCTTGCCATGTCTCTATGCCTCATATTGCTACTTCAGCCCCTCCTTCATCACATGCCGCCTGCATAACTGACATAGGTGCAGCCTGCTTGGTTCACACTTCTTGGCCAGTGTACACGCCCATATTTTTGGGGCGTTACAAGGGATCTCCATAAACACCTGTTCTTCCAAGTGTATAACTATTGTAAGTCCCAATCAAAATTAGCTTTAGATGACAAGATAATTCTGATAGTGTTCATCTTTGCAACTAAGGCAAACATTTTATGATAATCAACTCCATCAGTTTGAGTGTATCTCTTGGTCACCAATCATGCTTTGAATCTTTCAATTGAGACATCATCTTTATATTTCACAGTGAGGATCCATTTGCAACCAACCAACTTTTTGTCTGGTGGTGAAGTGACAAGTTCCCAAATCTAGTTTTTTTAACAAGGCCTTCATTTCTTCAATCATAACTTGCTTCCATTTAGGATCTGCAACTCCCTCCAATTTTGTGGAATATGCAGGAAGAAATAGACAAGGCAAAAGCTCTATAGGAGGGAGACAGGGAATATAGGAGACAAGATTAGTTAAAGGATGTTTGTTACAAGATCTGACTCCTTTCTATGAGCAATAGGCAAACTGGAGAGGATTTAGCTTTAGCAGATTTTATAATGGCTTCTTCTGCTTTTTTCTCATTGAGTATGTTATCAAGTCAGGTCTATCCAAATGCCCACCAGCCTCCCCTGAATTCTTTCTCCAAAATTCACTTTCCACTATCATATGGAACTAGGGAAAATCATCTCTTCCTCCTTATTGCTCTCTCCTTGAAAAACTGATGGTGTAAAATAGGAGAAATATAGGAAAAAATATTATTGAATTGTGTATCTATATTTTTACACTGAGCCCTATATATCGGCACTACATAACAATCCTTCTCTAAGTAGAATACTATATGCAAAATATATTTCTATTCCTATACTAACACATCCTTAAGAGAAGGAAAATGATATTTGCCAAGAACTTAACCCTGATTTGATCATACTCTAGGTTCAAACAGGCCAGAAAATCATAATCTTTTCAACCAATTATTGAAAGAAAATTGCAATATTGGTAAACTTCACTTAGAGATCTTGATAATTGTCGATCTCATGCCATAATCCACTTAACTCAGAATAATAATCCGTGATTGTTAACTCACCATGGTTAGTGGTATGAATTTTATTTCAAATTCAAAGGTTTGGGCATCATTACCCTTGCAGTATCAATCAAGGAAAATGACATAGATAGACAACTGTTACATATAATTAGCAACATATGGCCCAATATTTGTTAGCAATTCATAGACAAATAATAAAATAGCACATATTAGCCCAAACAGTATTTTAGTAGGGTTTTTTTCCTTCACGTAACCAACTGGCAATAAACAACAATAAATAAGGAGATGTGGGTTAAAGTTTTTCATCCGTATTATTTATTCTTGTATTGAAGAAGATGGCAATTCAGTTTCCAAAAATTTTGCCAACCCAAAATTTGTAACAATATATCTAAATAGAAACAACAGTGCAGTTCAACAATGAACATCAAGATATAGATAGCATCTTTGATTGTTTTGATTCATCATAGTGGCGAATGAGATAGTACAAATAATTTTGTGGATTATTTCATGGAAGGGATGGTTATTACAACAAAAATTGATTTCAATGGATTCATTCAATTGATTTCAACCCATATAAATGTCGATACTTCCATCAATTCCTTTGAATTTCATTATAAGATTGATGATGATTCAATACCGATGTTGATACGAAACACTATGGGGTTGTGAGTATACATGGAATTGAAGAAAGGATCAGGCAAATTCAAAAACTATCCATTATGCATAACTTGAAAAGTTATTGACATTCATTATCACTTCCAATGACTGAAGAAGAAGATGGGATTATCAATACCCAATTAATTGCAACAACACCGACACTTCAAATCATGATCAAAAAGTTGTATACACTGCTAAAGGTATAATCCATGACATGAAAATGCAATTTGGCCTTGTATACACCTACTAATTGAATGAATACACAAGCTAATCAAATTAATGCATACATGAATATGTATACATTGCTTTAGAAACCATACATTTAAATGTATACAATTACTAATTGAATGAATACGCAATACTCTTATGTATACACAAACTACAATGTATGCATAAGTTTATAATTTATGCATAAATATTCTTTGAATGAAGCACTATGTGTCCATAAAGAACTAATGGAACACATTAGCTTAATAAACTCTTCACATAAGTATATACATCATTTATTTTAGAGGATAAATAATGTATAAGTAATCATTTCCCATGAAAATTAATACCAAAAATCAATCACTATGACCTATTTTTTTTCTTAATAGAGATGAAACTTTCAAATCCACAAATCAAGAAATTTCAAAATATTTTGACAATGACAATGCAAGATACACATAGAGTGAATTTAGATGTGGAGGAGAAAATTTAGGCGAAAAAGGAGTATATGCATGTATGAAGAAATTTTAGAGAGATATAATAGGTAAAAAATTAGAAAAACAATTATTTCCAAAAGCAGTTGTTTAAAATAAGCAAAGAGAAGCATAAAGAATAAAGGAATAAATTTTACATTTTCAAAAAATAAAGAACAAATCAAGAAAAACGTGTCTAAGGAAAAGATCAGAAAAATCAGGAAAAAGAACTCTTTTCAGGGAAAAAAAGCAACGCCACTTCCCAAGAAAAAAGAGAATGTGGCTAATAAATGCCAAATAAATTTTTTTAAAAATCTTTTTTTTTGGCTAAAAAATTATAAGAGGGCTATTTATTGCCAATTTAAACTATAACATGTCATGCTGTGCCAATTTTTTGACAAGGAAACTTAAATGGGCTTGAAGTTTTAGGATAACAAACGATGGAAAATTAAAAAAGAACTTTATTATAAGTGTCTGAGGGGAATTGAACCAGGAGAGCAACAAAACTTAAATGGGTTTCATTTCTGCCGCTGGGCCAAGAGTCGACTTTGTTACTGAGTTCCCAATACATATTTCTTATATATTTAAGGGATAATTAACAATATATACCATTTGGCCATCTGGTTTACCAAACATGGACGAAGTATACACTACATATACATTCGGTTGTATATGGTCTCTATACGTTGTGTATATGCAATTCTCGTGACAACAATGTTCAGTTTTTTATTTACACAATTAAATCTTTTTTGTAAAATCATTTGTAATTCTTTGATTCCGCGCGGTTGACTTTCTATTGATAATTTTTGGAATCCTAGTAGGTATTTTATGTGTATAGGTATGTATATTTTATGTATACCTACAGTAAACTAGATGGCCCAAAGGTAGTGTGCTGTAATTTTCTCTACATTTAATAGATTTCTTAATATAAATAATGGTTTTGCCCAAAAGCTACCAGGTCCGAGAACCCGCACCCAAATCCCTAGATCCTCCCCTGCTATTCTTATTCTAACATTACAGAATCCTGCATCCCTTTTGTTCTTTGTAAATTTGTTTGATATGCTCAAATTTGACCTTTCCCTGCTTAATTTACAGGAAAAATTCGGAGCTTCTTGGACTATAGTTGCCTCTACCTTTTTGAATGAATATCAGAAGGGCTTTTACGAGGTGAATGTCCTTTTAGAGATGACGTATTGCTGAAATTTCTTCATCTGGTGCTTTATTTTAATTCTGTTTGGTATCTGTTTCAAACTACTTCTAAGTAGTTCAAAAGAAACATTTGAAATCCTGAAATGGTTGGTCAAATGGAA
Organism: Solanum etuberosum; assembly: GCA_029582245.1. NCBI lineage: Eukaryota > Viridiplantae > Streptophyta > Magnoliopsida > Solanales > Solanaceae > Solanum > Solanum etuberosum. The sequence goes on from JAJONR010001356.1 coordinate 121,818, forward strand.
CAGGTCAATCCTTTGTGGTTGCTCTTCTGTTTCTTCTCTCTCTCTCTCTCTTGGTCCTTTGGTGGTGTAGGGAGGAGGGAAGGTAGGTGCATAGGTAAAGAAAGTGTTACTAGTGCTACGTAAAATCCTAATCTTGTCCTCCAGAAGCGAGGCGTACTCTTCCGAGCTCTATAAAGTGCAGGCAATTATGATAGTAGTATCAATATGCTATTAGTAGAAGATACATGTGCTCACCATGCTTGGTAAGCTAAAAGAGTTCTTCAAGTTCCCCTTATGTCATTATGCACTGTTTCCGTGCTGTAGCTAGTTTAAGGTGTCAATATCTTTGCTGGATGATTCCAGCTTTTCCACTGTAATAGTATAATTGACTTATGGTATCAGATGTTTGGTGGATTTCCATTGAAAGATTGATGGAAAAATTAATGGTTATTTATTCGAACTGCTGTATCAAATTTCTGGAAATAACGAGTTTATGTGATTTCAACCTTTCAGTTGCAAAACCTGCAAAAAGAGGTGAGGTTTGCTGTTACTCTTGTTGTTCCGGCCCCTTTTTGCCCAAAAATGCCTTATTTGTTGCCTGTGATAAGTAACTGTTTAGTAGCTAACATACAAAATAAGAGGATGCGTTTAGGATCAAGAGACACTGAAAAGGTATAATAATATGTGGTTTGCAATTTTTAAACTTATGTGAATAGCAAACCTTATATAAAAATGTCATAGTTGACACAATTGAATGTAAAATCTAGTATGTAGAACATCTATCTCCCACCCTTGTACTCGTCAACTTATGTGCTTTTATATTTTCTTCTTATACCAGAATAAATAATCTTAACTTTGGGATTAATTTTATTAGTTATTTTGGTGAGAAGTAGACTTATTATTTTTTAATTAAGATTCTAGTTTCTTGTAATTCTTTTGATTTACTAAATTAATTGGGTTTTTTCTACTTCTTGTTAAATTACTACTCCCTTTATCACAATTTATGTGACACTTAGCTTTTCGAGATTCAAACTATGTAAACTTTGACCAACTTTTTTAAATATATTTTTCATCACATTGACATGAGAAGAATTGCAACTTATAGCTATGTTGCTCGGACTGGGGTGCGGTTGTACGACACGGGTGCGGATCTAGAGGTCGGATCCTCTATGATCTAAATTTTAAGATTCGGGGATACAGATCTATGTATGGATACGGGTGCGGGGATTCGACTAAAAATAGAGTTATAAAACCTAAATTATGAGATATTGTATAAAAAAGTTGAGGAGAAAATATTGATCAGGAGGAGAATTGGGGAAGGAGATAAAACGAAAGGGAGTGACAATAAAAATTTATATATACAAGGTGTCCCATTTCTTCAATTTCACCTTAGGTCTTGTTTTCATTAAAGAATTCATTGAATCTGTCAAGAATTTCTTCCTCAAATTTGGTCAAAGTACCCAAAACGGTTGACCAGATTGGGTACGGATCCCACACCCACACGCACGTCGTGTCGACACGGGTGCGGCACCGAAAGTGAAGAGTCCGAGCAACTTAGACTTACAGTACCTCTTGTATAATGTTTGAATATCTGAATTTCAATTTTAGAATATTGAGTTGATCTTATCCAATTTAGCTTCAAAGACTAGTCCAATTGACTCTCCGGAGGTGAAACGTGCCTCATAAATTGGGACGGGGTTAGTAAAACATTTTTTCAGATTGCTTGTCCCTGTTTTGGCTTTCATTTCCAGTAGAGAAACTGTATTTTTGATGAATCATCCTCCAGTGATTGTTTAAAATCTTGGTTTACGTTTTTTGGTATGGAGAATATAAATTATTCGTTGCTGGTGATAAGTCTTTTGTGTCACAAAAGAATACTCAAGGTCAGAAATATGGTATGAAAGGGTTGAAAGGAGGAACAATTTATTGAGTAAGTTGACAATCAGCAAGGAAATTCTTATATGTAAATGTAATTTATTGCATCTAACCTCAAAGAATCGAGGAAACAGCTATAGAAATTGGGGTACCATTTTTCTAATAAGCATAACAGTTATGGAAGAATTACTAGTGTGGTAGCTGTCAGAAGGCCAGTCATATTAGTCCTGAAATCTCATTGAATGTGCTATGTGTGTGTGGGGTGGGGGGGATCTTGGTTGTAAATTTGGAATATTCATTCATAGAATGAAGCCCATTACAAGAGTTATTGCCTAACAAAAAGGTAAATGTTATGCACAGGCTATAGCTAGAAACAAATGGATAGCAAAGGAAGCATCCCATGGTGGAACAACCTTCAGAAAGTCTAACGAGAGTTTCTCTGAGTCCTCTGCATCTGGAAATGTGCTTTTGAATAGGTGCATAGTCTGAAGATTCACAGGAATGGTTGATAACTTCCTACTTGTTCTGCTGTAGTGGGTAAATAACAAGTGGAACAATGCAACTGGAATCAATGTGTACGAACGAAGTGGTTTTCAGTTTCTATTTGAGTTCCTAGTTTAATAGATAGCAGAACATATCATGATGTGTAGATGGTAATGGAAGCAAGAAGTTAATAGTCATGGTGTACTCGGACTTGGGTTGTTTTCTGGTGAAGAGAAATTTTGATTGGCTATGGATTAGGGTTATTGGGCATCCGCTTCATATATGGTCGTCAGGTCATGCAGGGAATTGGTGATAAATGTGGTGGATGGGTTGAGATGAAAAAGACTGAGCTAAAAAAGCACCCTGAGATGGGCTAGAATCAAGGTTAAAGGTCTAGCGGAAAGGATGTCAAGGGTCGTTGAAGTAGAAAGGAAGGGTTTGACCTTCAGGTCGCCGGTATGGTGTGAATGTCTGAAACGTGAAATGCAGAATCAGAATGAAATTGTCATCAGTTGCAAGAATACCAGTCCATGCAAGGTGTTGAAGAAGGTGATATATCTCTAATTCAGGAAGAAGGGGTGGATGGCACAAAACTTCAATCAGAGGAAGGAAATCAGTTAGTACTACTCAACGAGTGCAAATTCTTTGATTGTAGAAGAAATGATACCAATGAAGACTAATTCTGAGAGCGGAATTGGAGGTGTCTTAATGCTTCATAGGAATGTGAAGTTCAGTAAAGAGTTTTGGGTTGACTTTCAAGGATGTGAGAGGGAAGCTCTTTCTCTATTCATGAAAATTGATAATAGAAGACTAGTTTGTCAGCATGATAGACAACTAAATGATTGTATATATTAATGTAATTATATAGTGATATAAATTAGCATGATCATATATATTTGTTGTAGAATCAAATGAATAAATATTGTGATAGAATAGCTGATTTGGAGGGATAGCAAGGCAGATTTAGAGGGATTGAATAGCAGATTTGTAGAGATAGAATAGCTGATCTTTAGGGATAGGAATGGCGAATCTTTAGGGATGTGTAATCTTTATTTTCTCTATATAATGGAAAGACTCTCTCACTTTGAGAGGCATTCAGCAAAACTGACATGGTATTAGAGCCTTTTTCAGTGCTTTGATTCTTAGTGTCTTTCATCTGTGGTTCCTTTCAGATTTTTATTTTTAAATTTTTGGTTCTGCTTATTGTTTTTAGTCAACAATTAGTCCTAAGTATCTTGGAATTTTAGGCATCTTGGAATCTTAGTCTTGGTCATTCTGGTTATTTTGCATCATTGCATTTCTATCTTCCTTAGCTTGTCAAGAACATGGCGTCATATCAGTTTGAGTCCTTCCATGTTCGTTTCACAGGAAAAAATTACTCTGCTTGGGAATTTCAATTCCAACTATTTGTCACCGGAAAAGAATTATGGGGACATATAGATGGAAGTGATCCTACTCCTACCGATCCTACAAAGCTCGGTCAATGGAAGGTTAAAGATGCTCGGGTGATGACATGGATTTTAGGGTCAATTGACCCTCTTATTGTTCTTAATCTCAGGCCATACAAGACAGCAAAGGCCATGTGGGATTATTTACAAAAGGTTTACAACCAAGACCATAGCGCAAGGCGCTTTCAGTTAGAGCATGAAATTGCTATGTATTCTCAAGGAGGTCTCTCTGTTCAAGATTATTTCTCTGGATT
>JAJONR010001357.1:0-101170 GCA_029582245.1 Solanum etuberosum
TCAGCATATCATGTACTTGGTCATTGCATTCAGTTAGCTCAGTATTTCAGTATATCTCAGTATTTACATTCAGTTCAGATTATATCATTGCTCTTATTGCTTTGTTCAGTTATGATTATTGTTCAGCTTTACTCTATCATGCATGCGTAGTACCTTTCAAGTACTGACGCATACTCTGCGCAACATCTTCTCGTGATGTAGGTTCAGGTTCTCAGCTTCCAGATCACGCATAGATCGGTTCCTGATCTTCAGCTCAGCAGTATTAGTGGTGAGTCCTCATTCTCCGAGGACGACATACATGGTTCCTTTTCTTTTAGTCTTAGTTTCAGTTTTTGCTAGATTTAGCTGGGGCATGTCCCAGCATTTCTAGTCAGTTAAAGGCTTTATTTCAGACATAGTTAGAATCAGCTTTAGTATTTGAGTTTGACTTTTCAGTTGTTGTTAAAATCTCCGCATTTATATATTCAGATGTAGTATGGTTATTCCCTATCATTTCAGATTTATCTTATGATTAGCTTCCGTATAGTGTTTATTGATTCAGTTCTCTTTAAGTATACTTATGTTATGCCAGAAGGGTTAGCTTGGGGTCACTCGTGATCCTAGGTCTCGTGTCCGCGTCCTGGGGGTAGCTCGGGGTGTGACATTAGTGGAGTACGGTGAGAAGTGTGTGGTTTTCAATGAATCCAGTATGTGTACGATTGTAATAGGGACTAGACTGATTGATTTTGGGTGGCTAAATGTCAAAGAGATGGGGTCAACTTAATGGAAATGTTTGATATGGGCTATTTGGAGTAAGTATTTAGTGTTATTCAATGTTGGTTTCGTACATTCTTATGTAATCACATATTTTGTTCTATACATGGTTTGGAGTATGATTCACTATATATGGCCACACATGTTTTCACTTCTGTGGGTGGATCCCTAGTGGATGATCAGATGTACCAATCCAATGATGTCCTTTTGATAGGGGAGGATTCTTGGTTAGACTTGTTCATTTCAGTTATGGAAGATTTGGTGTTGTTTGGGATAATTGAAGTATACTAGTAATTCTACACGCACAACCTTGCTTAAGAGAATTTATAGAAGTGCTACCATGGATACTTACATTTGTCTGATAGTCTTAATATTCATCTCATCGTGGAGGTCACGTTTCAGATATGTGTGATTGAATGTAGGGACTTTTGGGTGTAGTTCTACCATTCTTAAGGGTTGTCTACAATCATAGCTACTGATCTAGCATTTTGACAGTGTTGTTAGAGATTTTGTATGCGTGGGTGTATCACTCGCTAGGTAGTTACTTGATCACTTCCTTCTTTTGGTTAGATAAGTTTTATTATTCTTTGATGAGTACCTGATGTCTAAAGATCAGATTTTTATAAATTAAGCTCGTGAAAAGATTATGTTGTGAGAATGAAAGGTTGATAAGATTTGTGATGATTCTGCAGTATGAGTGTCTGGTGGTTGATCCAGGCTCACTTCTGGTTGTAGCTAGTATTGATTTAGAAGGTTATCTTAGTTATGTAAAAAAATATTCGTCATGATGGTTGTGTTAAGGTCCAGTGAGTTTCAGTTTAGATTGGGTTCATGAGTTACTTGGTGGTTTGATAATCACTCTTGATTTATAGATCTTCCAAAGTTTGATTCGAAAGTTCAATTCTTAGTAGCTGATCTTGATGGAATGGTCTAAAGGAGGAGCTCACTTGGAAAGATGAACACCGACTAGTAGGTCATAACTCAAGCTTTTGATAACGTTGGTTATTTTTCCTTCTTTCTTCTTCTTTATGTTCGAGCACGAACATGATTTTTAGTGGTGGATAATGTAAAAACCCATAAGGTAATTTTGAAAACTAGTCCTCTCTCTTTCATAGAAGACCATTTACGTAAATTTTAAATGAGAATTTCGAACCATTCATTTTACTTTAGTTAATTAGTTGACGAATAAATTTTAGATAATTAATTTAATTGATAGTTAATGGGCCAAATTCAATAGTTATTAAATATCCCATGTCTTGTGGCCATGTACAAAATGGACAAAAAAATTGATAGGGTTGAGTGTTGACTATTTCAGATCATAACAACACTATAGAATATCAATATTACCTCGTGCGGCGGCATAAAAAAAAACAATTAGCATCAAAGCTTCAGGTAAGAACCTAGCGAAAGCTCTAATATGAGGCATACAATATTGTAGTATTGTAAGTGTTTGGTTATGTAAAGCTAGGGGACAAGAGATGATGGGTCAATTATATCCATGATGATGATTTAATTATTAATCTAAGCATAGAATGGTGAGGTGCAGAATTCCTACGGAAATTGCTACATTTAATGTGTATTAGGTACATGTTTACGAATTATTAATTAATAAATAGGTTAGCTACTGCCTATTCTCCATTCTTATCCGTAGTTTAAATTTCAATTCTATTTTTTTTTAACTTGAAGCTATGCTGGGATTTCTATATGATATGAATTATGATTTTAAGCTATGATATGTTGGTAGATGTATTTAATTATTAGGGCCGTATTGTTAGGAAAAATTAAGACTTAATTCTAAACTTGAAATTTGGAAAATATGATAATTGACATGTTAATTGGCATCAAAATTAGAAACTTGATTATAAATTGGGGTGAGTTTTTGGGTCTAAGCTTGACGTATTGTAATATGGGTATTGTTAGTTTAAAAATCTTATTGTGATTATTAATGTGAGTAGATTTCTTTGAGTTGGAAGTTTAACGAAAGGGGAAGGCTCAAGTCTCGGAGTGAATTCTTGATTGATTGAGGCAAGTAGATTTCTAAACCCTTGTTAAGTGCATAGAATCGTGTATTCTCTTGTCGTATGTGTTGGGGAGTAATGGGACTTGGTGATGGGTTGACTTGTCCATATTGAATAATTCTAATGATGAAAAAGGGGTAATAAAAGACAATGTGATTAGTTATTGGTGTGTGATATGTTGAGAATGGTTTGAAAGGCTTGTTGATTCATTATTGATGTTGTATCACGGATGTGTTGTGAATTGTGCATTGTTATGAAAATGGTCATCTCCTCATTATTTGTGTGAACATGTCATTTGCATTGGTTCTGAGACATGGTTGTGATAAGTGTTATGTGAATTGAGGAAAAATAAGAAATTAAAAAGGATGTACCATTTCGAGGGACGTGTCGCGCGCTGCGACGGATACTATATTTCGAGGGACGTATCGCACGCCGCGACGGATACTATTATCGAGGGTCGTGTCGCACGCCGCGACAGATGCATGGACAGATATGTCCCCCATGGGTCCCGGACTGAGAGACAGCGAGTATGTATCACTAGGTCAGACATGCATCACTATACTTGACATTGCATTCCATTGCATTGCACATCTTTATCATTCGTGAACTTGATATTGTGTTTTGCTAATCTTGTGAGTGTCTTTCTGTGGAACTTGAGATTGATGAACATTGAGCTTGATGTTGAGGATATGTAATTGTTAGAGTGTTGTTGTTGAGCTGTGTGCTATGTAAATTGTGAACTGTTAGGTTGGACTGATTTTATGCCGGTTGTAGTTGTGGAGGTTTGGTTGGGGTGTAAGGAGTATCTGTATTCTATTCCCTTAGCTTGTGTTTAGAAGTTTACTTTCTGAGTACCGTGTGGTTTGGTACTCACCCCTTGCTACTACATTTTTGTAGGTTACTAGCTCGGATCTCCGGGATACTCTCTATTTTCTCCTTATTCGAGGCTTCCTGTGTAGATTTGTGAGGTAGTTATTTATCATCTAAGCGGACCTTCTTACTCCTATTTATGATCTTGTTCTGTTCTAGAAACAATGTCATTTGAGACTTTTATCCTTCTTTCGATTCAATTGTAATACTTTAGAGGCTTGTACACGTGACTATCAGGTTTTGAAGTTTTATTTCGAGTTGATTATGATTTCCGCATTTGTAGATGGTGTTAGTTTCTTTTTCTTGTTTTTAGTTCCGCATTCATCGTGTTAATTGGGTATTAGGCTGACTTGTCTTGTGGGATAAGATGAGTGCCATCACGTCCATTTTTGGATCGTGACAATAAAATTGTTAATTTATTATTTAGTATAAAAAGTGAGATAGAATAAATAATTTTATAACTAACAAACCTTTATAATCAAACACATTATAAAATAATCTCATATTTTATTCCGAAACTATTAACCTTATCACACTAATTATACCACAATAATTAAATACTCCAATAGAACTCACAACATGATTTTTTTGTATGTTATTTTCTCATAAATTATTTAATGGAATATCATTTTGAAAGTACTCCCAATTGAAAGTTCTTAACAAATACATGTTATCAAAATTTTAAGATCTGTTCACGAATAACAATCAATTGCAATAGCTATATATCTAAGAATGTAATTTTAACGAATTGTTCGGCTTTGAAATTACTAGATTAAAGTTCTATTTTATTTAACTCAAATAAGTTTTTAAATTAAGTTTAGTTCTTCATAAATAAATTTTATATTTAATTTTTTTGGTTTATTTAAGAGAATATACTTTTTATTTTAAACCTATTCAATTTCAAATTGGAAAGTTACCAATTTAAAAAATTAGGTAAATAACTTTAAAAACTGCTCTATTTAAAATAAAACAGTTTTCAAGAGTAAATAATTTTTTAAAAAGTGGGTTATAGATTTTTTTATATTGCTTTTTGTAATACCTCGGATTAGTGAAAGGCTAGAAAAGGGTCAAGTGGGCATGTCAAGAACCCAAAAATGGACCATGGAACCCTCCACGGAGCCCTAGACGGGCCGAGTAGGGGACTACGGTCTTTTTGGGCACTAGTGGTATGTTCCAGAACTTGCCCCAAGAGTGTTGTAACACCCTGAAATTTTTTAAGTTAAGACTCAAACCATTCTTCATTTGTGAATAAGATCGCACCGAGTGATTCTTAATTGTTCTTAAGTTCTAAGGTAAATTCTTTAGTATGAGAATAATTTTGGATATTAATTAAGGTCACTAGAATCTCCTAGCACGAAGTTGAGTTGAAAGTTTCCTTACCGATTAAGTGTTGATGTAAGATTCTACTTGGGTCAACTTCAATCGACCATATCTCTTAGAATATAAATAGTATCGTGGCACATAAACTATCTAATTAAATGTATTTGAATCTTCTTTCCAACGCCACCAATTTCGCAACAATTCGAGTTCCGAGTAAAAAGTTATGTCCATTTTAGTAACCTGATACAGTGCAGTGATGAATTAACCGACGGGAAAACATTAAAAAGGGTCGTTTTTGTCTTTTTACCTCTAAGAAAACCCTAAACAAATTTCTTGACTAATTAAAGGCCTAAAACAATAAGATTTTCATCTCTTAATCCCCATTCTCTTCTCTCTCAAACCCAAAGACAAAAGTCTAAGGAAAAATCAAAGTAGAAGACTTCCATTCAAGATTCTTTCAATCTTTTTCAAGAATCTTCTTCAAGGTAAGTCCTTCTCCAAGAATTCCATTCTTTCCAACACAAATTTCCTCATACAATTATGAATCACAAATGAAAATAATAATTCTTGGCCATAGAGATTTCAAGAAACTAATTCAAGAATCTCAAGAAAGGTTTTCGTGATTTTTCTCCTTCAAGCTAGGATTTCATGACTTCTAACCAAGTTCTTCTTCAAGATTCTTCAAGAACCTTGTTCATTCAGATATGTAAGGCTATCATAGTATTGGACTAGTCCGTCCTCACTCCCTACATCTACTTTCAAATCAATAAAAGAGTAATCTAGGGTTCTCTCCTTAGATTTTAGTATTCTTGAGATGAGTTGATTTTGAGTTCTTGAGTTCTTGATTCTTTTTGAAATTATTCTTAATTATTGAATTGCTATATGTTATGCATTGAGATTCTTGAGTTGATTCGTTCATGTCTATATTTCAGCATGAACCCTATGAATTGAGTATTCTTGAGATTAGTAGTATCGTTGAGTTCTTGATTTCTGAGTATTGAGTTTTTCATATTGTTATTGAGATCCTTGAGTCGATTTGTTCATATCTATATTTTAGCATGAACCCGATTTTGAGTTATAATTTTTTAGAATCTTTTAAAGCAAACATTTTTGTCTTAAACTGATTTTCTGAAAAAAGCAAAAATGAGTTTTGAGAAAGAGTTTTAAAACATGATTAGTATGACAGTCGAGTATGCCATCAATGTTTAAGCAGTATAGTATCTAGATATGCCATCAATGTTTATGTAGTATGACTTTCCGAGTCATCAATGATCAGATCACAATATGATTTTTGATATTTTTTTGAGAAAGAGTTTTCAAATATAAATTGAGTAAGAGTATAAGGGAACTAAGTATTCCCAAAGGTATCAGTTTGTACATTGAGGATATAAAAACTTTGATTCCTAAATGAGTTAATGAGTTTAGAGATATTTCAGAGCAGTTACCTCTTTTAAGAGGTTATTTTGAGTAATTACATCAAAACAGAGAAAGAATATGTTTTATACATTTTAGCATGAGTATATTATTGGGAGTAGTATTGAGCATCGATATGGGGATGAGTTCAGACAACTTAAAATCCTTATAAACCATGTCTTGCCAACATGGGTACATGATCATACTTTTTAGATGAATCATTTTTGCTTAGTGGATCCACTTAATTGAGAGGTTCTATTCCCCGGCACGGTATAAGAAAGTTCTGACAGTGGGGGCAATATGATGTATCATCACGTAGCTCATAGTGATGGTTGTCGTTTAGAGAACAAATAGAGTTATAGTGTATTTTTACTATATCACTTATTATGTTGAGTTTCATAGATTTGTGAAGTTTTAAATGATTTTTCTCCTTTATTTCTTTGCATTCAATTGAGTGTGTATATATATATATATATATATATATTGCAGTCCTTTCATTCAGTTATTTGTTATTCAACTATATTACATACTCGTCCATTCAATGTACTGCTGTTATTCGACCTGCATCTTTTAATGATACTAATACAAATTCTTAGGATCCTCAGTAAGAGTCCGTTGAGATCATTTCGTCAGCTTTTGAGTAAGACCTCCTTGCTTCAGGAGGACCGAGTTTTTATGAGTTGTTACTAGTAGTTCTCCTGAGGAGTCGCGGGTCTTGTCCCGACACGCATCCTTGTATACAATAGAGGCTTCATAAATAGAAAGTTTTGGAGAGTCTTTCAGTTAAAACTTATGTTTCATACTCAGTTTATCCAGTACAGTTTTGAGATTCAGTAAACTGTTTTTAAACGTTTCTTTCTATTTGATGCTTATGTATGCTTGAGTTAGTCTTCCACTTATAGTCAGCCAGGATGAGGGTTCGCTTGGGGGACAGCTATGGTTCTCGAGTTTCGGCCACGTCCAGGGTGTAGCCTCGGGTCGTGACAAACTTGGTATCAGAGCACAAAGTTCAAGTGTCCTAGGGTGTCTATGAAGCCGTGCCAGTAGGATCTTTTTTATGGTTGTGAGGGCCCCCCTTCTATAAATAAGTGACTACAGACATTTAGGAAATTTTTTCCTTCTTTCTTACTTTAAATCTTGCAATAGACTTATGTCATAAGGAACTTATTCAAAACCCGTGCATTTCTCAGATTCATTCGACTACCCCTCATACTCAAGGTAGTTGGAAAGCAAAGCCCAAATCCTTATCGATGAGTTACTTTGAGGAAAAGTCTTGAGAAAGTCATGAGTCTGCAGAAGGGCTTGAGAGAAGCCCGTGAGTGAGCTTAAGTGTTGAAATTCGAAAGACTGCACTCTTATTCGTATGAATCGTGTGTTCGAGCTAAAAGCGAGATGTACTCCCAAACTTTCTTCCCTAAATCTTTTTTCAGTTGAGACCCTTATGAGGAAGTATGTTTTAGAGCTTAGGTAGTATTTTCACTCAAAAAGATAGTATGAGTTACGATGTTATAAGCAGTAGTAGTAAGAGTTCCCAGAGTTAGAAGAATGCATGAAGAGGTATAGTAATCTAAGAAAGGAAGATAGTGATGAGGCAAATTATATTGTTGCAGTCATGCACCTAGTGAGTTATTAATGAGGAGTTTTCCCTTATGGGTAGACTAAGAAGTGATGGATTTGTGTACATTTCACGATAGAAGTTAGAGTAAGAGTTACTAGTATGGATGAGTTAGAGTATACATTAACAAGAAACGAGTTTATGATGATGTGTTATTGTGTTAGTAACGACCAAGTGTAGGTGTTGAATAGAAAAGCAGGAGTATTCATGAGGTAATAGCTCTAAGCTAGGCTTATGATTTTTAAGGGAGAGCCCATAATATTCAAAGGGTTATAGAACTAATTATGCAATGATGTATAGTGAATGAGTAAATAGTACTTAAGTCGTGAAATTGAATGTGATGATAATTCGTAAATATGTAGACAGAGAGATAAAAATTGACTACTTTTTATGAGGTCTTAGTGAGTAAGTGTTTCTTAATATTATCTAGTAGTTGTAAGTTAGTATAGTAAGAGAGCAATAATATTGATATCCATGTTTAGAAATAGACATTAAGCATGAATTTGAGATGAGTGTCGTAGGATGGCAATATGAAGGTGATGATGTTAGTTTTGAGATCTGATCTGGTAGATGAGATTTGATCTGGTAGATATTATATAGAGTAGGTGAGGAATTAAGATGTTAGTTGCAATGAATGTGAGTGAGACAAATATGGAATTCTGACTTTTAGATGAGAGCAATAAAGTTTGACTAAGTCATTAGAATAACAAGAGCATTAAGAGGTGTACCCGATATCGTATATAGTCAGATGAGGTTTCAATTAAATTTATGATTTTTTATGTGTTCCTAGATAGTATATTTGAGTTATCAATGTGGAGTAGACTGATGTAATTATTATTTATTACCCTTAAGAGTTTGGTCGAAGGGATTATATATAGCCAATGGTGAGCCTTTTAAATATAGTTCAAATTTCTTCCAGTTAGATTGGTATGAACTTAGAAGGACAGTATTAGTGGACTAAGAAAGAGAAGTCATACTATTAAGAGTTAGATTAAGCGGCTTTATAAGACAATGGGAAGAGGTTATAAGAACCATCTTAGAAACAAGGCCTAGAAGGAATCTTAGTATTTGCACATGGAGAGTTCTGTTGACATGAAATTAGCATTATTTTGAGTATTAGAGTAAATTGAATATTGACTAGTTTAGAGAAGATGGAATAGATCCATAGTTTTAAACTGTCAGCTTCAGACCTAGGAGGAGATGAGAAGATGAGAAACCAAGTCCAGTATTAAGAATTAGATAGTGATGTGTTCAGAAAGAGTTATAGTGTTATATCAATCAATTCATACTCGAGTGTATTCGTCAAAGTTCAGTAATTCCAATATCTTATTGGTGTTACTAATATTAGAATTGTGTCTATGACCTATGCTCATACACTTGAGTGGATTCATATCTATGCTCAGTTCCCAGAATGAGGGGCAAATACTTTAGCCCATTGATCTCAATCTTACTCCATAAAGTTATGGATATCAGCCTCATGATATGAACCTATTCATATAAGCACTCATGTCTCATAGTATGCTCAGTCTCCCAAAATCATGATTTGATTTTAATGGCTAGAAAAATAATGTTATGTCATGTGTATTCTTATATCAGAACTCTCGAATGAATCGTGCTTATGATCTTTCTCCCTAAAGCCCTTTCAGTCAACCTTTTTAGTTAGAAAGGGATGGGGATGATAGTAGTTGAGGGATGATAGAAGGAGAAGGTTGATGTTTCTTATGTTGGCTGCAGTAGTTTGCTTATTCTATATAAGGTAATAAAAGTGGAGGAAGGATGAATGAAGTTTTACTACGATTAATAGTTAGGTGAGAGTAGTTAGTTAGCTTCCTGATAGTAATGCGTGAAATTTCAGTTGGTAGAGATGATGAGAGAATGAGAAATTCTTAGAACGTTGGTTGGTAGGAGTCCATGGAGTTGTTATAGTACTAAGCTTGAATGTGGTGTTGTTAACATGTGGATAAATGGATGACGCATTAGGTGTTTCTTGAGTAGGACTCAAAGTTTTGTTGAATGTAGTTGTAAGAAGCAATATTCTTGGGATGCGATTTCCTATAAAGGCATAAAACATGAATCTTGTGATCTAGAGATTAGGCTTGAACACAGTAAGAGCAGACAGTTTAACTTAGACCTTGGTAAGAATAGTCACAAATCCTTGTAGGAGTTATAAGTTGCAACTAATGGGGTGCAGTATTCATAAAAGGAGGTCATGATATATAGGTGTTGCTAGGCTTGAAAGCTAGCAGTTGTATTGCTTAAGGTGTAATAGTCTTATTCTTACTTCATACCCATAATTCCTTGTTTCAGGTAAGATAACTTCAGATAGAGCGTTACTATGTTCAAAACAATATCATTCTTGACTTATGTGCTATAGACAGTTCTAAACTCTTAGTATGAATCAGTTCCACCTATGTTAGTAGGCAAGTTTAGAAGTAAGAAATATAGTAAGAGTAACTCCTTTCCTTTCCATTCTCGGTCCAGCCGTCATTCGAGGAAGAATGATCCCAAGGAGGAAATATTGTAACACCTTCAAAATTTCTAAGTTAAGACTCAAACCATTCTTCATTTGTGAATAAGATCGTACCGAGTGATTCTTAATTGTTCTTAATTTCTAAGGTAAATTCTTTAGTGTGAGAATAATTTTGGATATTAATTAAGGTCACTAGAATCTCCTAGCATGAAGTTGAGTTGAAAGTTTCCTTACCATTTAAGTTTTGATGTAAGATTCTACTTGGGTCAACTTCAATCAACCATATCTCTTAGAATATAAATAGTATTGTGGCCCATAAACTATCAAATTAAATGTATTTGAATCTTCTTTCCAACGCCACCAATTTCCCAACAATCCGAGTTCCGAGTAAAAAGTTATATCCATTTTAGTAACCTGATACAGTGCAGTGATGAATTAGCCGACGGGAAAACATTAAAAAGGGTCGCTTTTGTCTTTTTACTTCTAAGAAAACCCTAAACGAATTTCTTGACTAATTAAAGGCCTAAAACAATCAGATTTTTATCTCTTATTCCCCATTCTCTTCTCTCTCAAACCCAAAGACCAAACCCTTAGGAAAAATCAAAGTAGAAAACTTCCATTCAAGATTCTTTCAATCTTTTTCAAGATTCTTCTTCAAGGTAAGTCCTTCTCCAAGAATTTCATTCTTTCCAACTCAAATTTCTTCATACAATTATGAATCACTAATGAAAATCATAATTCTTAGCCATAGAGATTTCAAGAAACTAATTCAAGAATCTCAAGAAAGGTTTTCTTGATTTTTCTCCTTCAAGCTAGGATTTCAAGACTTCTAACCAAGTTTTTCTTCAAGATTCTTCAAGAACCTTGTTCATTCATGTATATAATGCTATCATAGTGTTGGACTAGTTCATCCTCACGCCCTACATGTACTTTCAAATCACTAAAAGAGTAATCTAGGGTTCTCTCCTTAGATTTGAGTATTCTTGAGATGAGTTGATTTTGAGTTCCTGATTCTTTTTGAAATTATTCTTATTTATTGAATTGTTATATGTTATGTATTGAGATTCTTGAATTGATTCGCTCATGTCTATATTTCAGCATGACCCATATGAATTGAGTATTCTTGATATTAGTAGTATCGGTTAGTTTTGAGTTCATGAGTTCTTGATTTCTAAGTATTGAGTTTTTCATATTGTTATTGAGATCCTTGAGTTGATTTGTTCATGTCTATATTTCAGCATGAACCTGTGACTGTGTATGAGACTCGCTTTTGTGAGCTATCTAGGCACGTCATAACTATTCTTCTTGATAAGGCGGAGAGAGTCCACAAGTTTGTGAGAGGGTTGACTTTGTCCAGTAGGTCTTATGTGTATAGAGTAGCCAGAGAGGGGGCTTCCTTCAAGCCCATTGTGAGTACCTCCTAGGAGGCGGAGTTGATGGTTAGAGAGGTGTTTGGGGACCCTAAGAGATCTTAGTCGACTAGTAAGTTTTTTGATACCTCATTTGGAGGTAAGGGTTCATATAGGGGTAGTGGCTCATTTCAGCCTCATGGGCCAATTCACGCATCTATGCAAGCAGCCATGAGCAGGAAGGCATCCCAAGGATCCTATGATTCCTTATAAGGTGGTCATTGTAGCTCCTATGGTTTGTAGAAGAATTTACCCCATACCAAGGACTTGTAATACTTGTAAAGATCCAGGTCATTTGATGTGACAGTATCCTTTGGAGACTCACTCAGGTCCTAGAGTTCTTATTCATCTACTCTAGTTATAGATTCAGCGCCTCTAGCAAGGGGTCGAGGCATAGGTTAGTTTGGTAGAGACGACAGTGCTTTTGGTAAGGTTGCTACAACTCTGTAGAGTGGAGGATGAGGTCCTACTAAAACTGTAGGTGGCCGAGGGAGCCAGTGTTATGCTTTTCCAGGGAGGCCTGAGGGTGAGACTTCTGATGCGATGATCAAAGGTATCATCCCAGTTTTCCATCGACTTGCGTCTGTATTGATTAATCCAGGGTCTACTTTCTTGTATGTATCTACCTATTTCTCTACTGGGTTTGATATGATGTTTGATTGTATGCATGTGCCTATTCATGTTTCTACACAAGTGTGTGAGTCCTGAGTGGTTTATCGAGTGTATCGAATATGTCTTGTTTATTTGGCTGGGTATGATACTTGGGAAGACTTGATCATTCTAGGTATTGTAGACTTTGATATTATCTTGGGTATGGATTGTGTTTCTCCGCGTCATGCTATTCTTTATTGTATGCTAAGACTGTAACCTTAGTGATGTTGTTTGTCCCATGAGTTGAATGGACGGTTGCTAGTGGTTCTTATCCTAGTAAGGTTATCTCTATCATTTGAGCTCATAGATTGGTTAACAAAGGGTTTTTGTCTTATTTATCTTTATTCGGGATACTAGTGTTGAGCCACCTCCAATGGATTTTGTGTCCATTGTTTGAGAGTTTTCTAATATGTTTCCTACTGATCTTCCGGGTGTTCCCCAAATAGAAATATTGATTTTTCTATTGACTTGAACCCGGACACCAAGCCCATCTCTATTCCTCCGTATCGTATGGCTCCAGCTGAGTTGAAGGAATTGAATAGAGATAGGTAGCGTATCTAGGAGAAGGTCAATACTGAAATTTATTTCCCTTTCAGGATGAATACCAAAAAGATCGTTGGGATATACTTCTGGAAACTCATTTACAATCGAAACTAATTCAAGAGTAGGAGTTTTGGAATCCGTATCGCTAACCCTAACAAGATGATAGATGCAACCCTTAGAAGTCATTTCCCTAGTCTTTACGCAAGATATGAACCGACCCTTAAAGACATAATTTCCCCCTTCCCATGACATGATAGGTTCGTTCATAACCTTGAATATAACCAATAAGGTCCTACAATCTATAGGAAGCATAACATTCATGAAACCAATTCATTCCAAGAATAACATCAAAATATAACATATCAAGCTCTATGTCACGATCCAAAGTATACCCTAGGTGTAACATAACGTACATAACCCCGAGAGGACCTACACTGTCAGGCCCTGAGGCTACCCCTGGACATAAACACGTAAACACGGGATCACGAGTGACCCCAAGCTAACCTTGAGCTGGCATATCATAAGCATACTAAAAGATTGCTGAATAAAATATACTATGCGGAAGCTTAAAACCATAATTAACTGAAAGTGGAGAAATACCCAATACTAATCTGAATATATAAAAAACTATGAGTTTAATGATACTGAACAATAACTCAAAAGCTAAAGTTGAATCTAATGCTATGTCTGAAATAAGCCTCTAACTGACTAAAGTTGTTAGGACATGTCCCCAACTAGCTCTAGTAAAAACTGAAACTAAAATAGAAGACTGAAATAGGAAACATGTCTATTTTCCTCGAATAATGAGGACTCACCACTGAAGCTGCTGATTTGGAGATCGGGAACCGATCTATGCGTGATTTGGATGCTGAGGACCTAAACTTACATCACGAGAAGATGTAGCGTAGAGTATGTGTCAGTACTTGAAAGGTACTGAGCATGCAGGATAGGATAAAGTTGAACAAGCATATAACTTAAGTAAAGCATACTGAGCAATAATAAAATGTGAACATGATGAATATACTGAAAAGATACTGAATCTGAACTAAACGGAATGCAATGACCAAGTATATAACATGATGAAACTGAATACTGAAATATAACTGGAAACCTGGTCAAGTGCACTAGAGTCTGACTGTGGGAGCTACTAATAACCGACATAAAACCACGTGAGCTAAACGTGGAGTCCGATGTATACGCCCAATCGAGAGGACCCAATATACCTTGCCAAGGGTATAAAGGCATGACTGACGTGATCACTAAATGTAATGCCCACAGAATACGGGGGCACGTAGTTCTGGGACTATTCGGGTACGCCGAACCCTAGTCCACTCGGTCTAAGCCTACTCCCAACTAGAAATATGAACAATGTAACATAATTGAATTATACTAAATAGCTCATTATTCTGACATGCTAACTGAGAATGCGACATTTATAACTGACAATGAGACATTCAAAATCTGAGGCATGTATATCTGTTTAAACTGACGTAGCTAGTGTAATTCATGAACTAAACCAATCTACACCACTATGGTTCTGAATTTCATGCAAGGAACTAAGCAACAATATGATAATCTGATTTGGATCATTCTAGGAGCTAATACCCAAAACTTTCTACATTCAAGAAAACCCTAGGTCTATATAATATGAAGGGGATCAAGATTCTGACTGAAATCTAGGGACCTAATGGGTGAAAGGACCCACTAGTGAAATCCCACATACCTGGTGACGAATTTCACGGATAAATCTTTCGATTTCAGGGCTGAAACTGAAGAAACCTTGCTGCATCCTTGGAGATGGTTTGGTCAACTCTTTCTCCGTTCTGCGTTCTAAGTTTTATGAATTTTGATGAATGATTGACTTGAGTAAGTTCTAATTTAGTTACTAGGCTAAAACTGACCAAAACCACGTAGTTTAGGGGTCCAACACATAGGGGAAAAGACCAAAACGACCCCAACTTAAAATTTGTCGGGGGCACCGACGGACCGTGGATGGACCGACGGTCCGTCCTGGCAACCGTCGATGGGGTTCTGGGACTGGAATCTGAGGGGTCTGAACCACGGCCTGGACCATGGACTCTGGTCTGACCTACGTTATATAGGTCCTGGTGTAGGTCTAGACTAAGCTTATTTTTTTCCAGGGGATTCTGGAGGGGGTTGCAGGTGGCCAACCACGGACCCCACCTACGGTCCGTGGGTCACCCTACGGTTTGTAGGTGGCACCCGTTGGTGGCACCTGGAACTTCTGAAAATCTGCTAGTTTAGTCTATTTAGGATACGGGGTGTTACATTATCTCCCCCTTGGGAACATTCGTCCTCGAATGAAGTCTAAACTAGCTTAAAAGGAGGAAAAGAGCTGCAATCCCACCACTAAGTACAAAAATCTAATTTCTGACTGAACTGAGTTCTAAGATCATGCAAATACGCTGAAAATACAAGAACAACTGAAGGAACATGATATTAAGACTGAATTCATGCAAGAAAAACTGAAAGACTTGAGAGGAACTATTACCTCAAGCTGGAATGGAATCGGAAGGACAGAGATGAGGATACTTGGCTTTCATGGCTGCTTCTGCTTCCCAAGTAGCTCCCTCTACGGACTGACTCCTCCACAAAACCTTAACTGAAGTGACTTCTTTGTTTCTCAACCTTCGAACCTAACGATCAAGGATTTCAACTGGCTCCTCTTCATAAGTGAGACTATCATTCACAGCCACACCCTCTAATGGCACTATAGATGCTGGATCACCCACACACTTCTTCAATAAGGAAATGTGAAATACCAGATGGACTGCTGTTAGTTCTGCTGGCAACTCTAACTCATAAGCCACTTTACCAACCCTTTTCAAAATCCTGTAAGGGCCTACATATCTAGGACTGATCTTCCCTTTCTTGCCACACATCATCACCCCATTCATAGGTGACACCTTCAGGAAAACCCAATCATCAATTTGGTACTCCAAGTCCCTTCTCTTTACATCTGCATAGGACTTCTGGCGACTCTGAGTTGTCTTAAGTCTATCTCTGATGAGCTGAACTTTCTCCATAGCCTCATGAACCGAGTTTGAAATTTATCAGGCTCTTCTTTTAGTAGAGGTCGGGTCTCTGTAGAATTGTTTTAAATGACCTAGCTAGTGTAACCACAATAGGAATTATGAATGAAAGTTACAGAATTCTACCTTGGCAACTAATTACCCCTTTTCGGTGTGAGGGTTACATCGAATTCCATGTTATAGCTCAATGGTCTTATAGTCGGATGACAGTAAATAACCCACAAATGAAGTATGTTTTCTCAAAGATTTTACGGAAGATTCTCAATGGTTTTAAATATGCATTGAACTAGTATATGACTTTTGATTTTCTCTCTAAAGGCTCTTACTGCTTGGTGTTGCATATCTTGTATAAACTCATCATGTTATCATGTCTATGGTTTTCTGCATTTATCCATATGTAATACATTCAATGTACTAATGCATACTTGTGCCTATATTATTTCATAATATAGGGTCCGACGCTTATCCTTCCGGACATGCTTAGATCGGGATTGCTCAGCTTTTTCTCTTGAATTGGTGAATCCTCATAGTTCAAGGGTAAAGCCATAGATACTTTATTATTTTTATGTTCACTTTTGTTTCACACTTGTACGTGGTGTATGGGTTACGTCTCAACCACTCTTATGATATGTTAGAAAAGATGGTGTCAGACTTAGTAGTTTTTTGTGTATTTCTTATGTACTTAGTTGATATCTTTTATTTCATTCTATCATTTGAGACTTATATTGACTATATCTATTAAATTGTATTTTATCATGTCATGCTTATATCAAGTGGTATGCTTAGGATATTTCATAGTCTTATTCACCATGTCACATCTAGGGTGTACTTTGGGTCGTGAAAAAAAGAATGAATTAATCATATCATAATAAATTACAAATTATTCCATTAAACATCTGTAATTGCATTCCTCAATCTAATTTTAAAATTTACATTCCCATGTTAGCATTATCAACCCCAATCATTTAAATATAATTTTTTGAAAATTTAATTTATTCACTAACTTAATCCTTTATTATTATACTTAACTTATTTTACATCGTGGATATAAAATCCACTTGTAGGGTTTCACGTGAAAACTTATAAGTAGTCATAAAGGGGTATCTTCTCTCTCAAGTCTGAGACATGGTTCTATCAACTAATTATTATTTTACTAAAGTGATTTGTCATCACACAATCTATTACTTATATATTGACTCATACTAGAGTCTCACATTTTAATAGATTAAATAATAAATTAAACTACATAGATCATAATAATAATATCAATATTAAGAGTACAAATACATGTAGTGGATTTGAAAAGTTATTTATTAAAATCAAAACATAAACAAACATCACTTCTTGGTCCATTCGGTACATACGGAATCAACTACCACAAGAAGTTGGAATATAACCACTTCCATTATTAAGATCAAATTATATTTATATTGTGCCACAATCATCAAGATGTTTCTCCAACTTCATCTTTGATAGTGAATAATAATTTATAACTTATAAGAACCGACAAGTTAATCTTTCTTGCATGAGTTAGATAACTCCGTACACAAAATTGTCTACTATATTAGTCATCTCAAGCCACCAAATTTGAATATAAAATTTTCTTTCATATTATGCTCACACATAATAAAATAAACTCACATGCAAAATTTTAGCTAAAATGGGTCGTTATTCAACCCCCAAATCAAGATTTTGTTCTAAGAATTCTAGTGCTATATTTTCCTAATTCAGTAAAAATCATACATGTTTCTACCCTAAAAATTTGTTCTTAATCATATAAAAATTTAATAGGAAAGGACGAGAATCATTACCTTAACGCTTTTGGATGAAAATCCCATTTTTCTCCGCCCTTTTCCCCTCCTTTTCTCCATTTCTTTTATTTTTTTCCTCTGTGTTTTTTTTCTCTTTTCTTTGTGCGTGTGTGGTTCTCTTTTTTTCTTATTTTTCCAGCGTGTTGCTGCTCTAATGCTTTTTCTTATTTGTTTTTTTTTCTTGTTTAATTTGGACTTTTGCCCCCTTATTAATAACAACAAATAATTCTTTATTTAATCTGAAAATCATGTCATTAATTCTCACACGTCATAAATTATTTATAAAAGCTATTAAAATGGTTAAAGTCATAAAAATGGGTAGAATTCATAAAATAACTAAGAGGGTCATTACATCAACACAATAATTCATTCAAATAAAGACTCTATTGTAATAAATAAAATAAATAAATAGTAGTTATAAGGGATTAAAATATAATACTATAACTCAACCACTTGATTAATAGTATCCCAACACAAACAACTTCTAGGACAAAATACAACAGTGTCTCATTAGCACAATGATGCCAACCTTTTTCTTATAATGATCAAAGATCCTTGATATTGAGAGTATAAACATCCCCAAAGTCAAAAAAAGCATTTACCCGTCGCCTGCTTCATCTGCAGAGCTTCCTCTTGTTCACAGCAAAGAGAGCGGATTCGTTCAAGCAAGCTAATCACATTACCCTTTTTAGGGTAGGGTTATAGTACGATGTCATTACTCTCCTTTGCTCCCTCACTCTGCTAATCTGGTAGCCATCTAGCAGTATTTCCTATTTTTTGACTTACTTCTTTCTATTTCTGTTTTTGGGGTTTTTTCCAGTGATGTGTACCTCTGTCTTTGAAGAAACAAATTGAAGGGAGATAGTGCATCAAGCTGTTCGCAAGGGCCAACTTGATCCTCTTCCTCAGAGATCTCAGATGAGGGAACCCTGGGAGAGCCGCCGACTCCAACTACCGTCCATGTACGATCCATACTAGATCTGACCAACTGCCCATCCTACCTCCTCTACGTTCTTGACAGTCCATCTTTATCTCAGTAGAGTCTTTCAGTGGCATGTTTCGGTCCTCTTCCCCATTACTTAGAAAAGGTGAGCCACCGGTTTAGGTACAAGATACTATCATTATCGCCTGGATAATTAGACATCCAACCCGTAATCACAACGACCCAATTGCAAGAGCGGAGCTCTACCAACTGAGCTATATCTCCCCGAGCCAAGTGGAGCATGCATGAAGTAGTCAGATGCTTCTTCTATTCTTTTCCCTGGTCACTATATTCTATCCCATATAGTAGAAAGGGATCATATAATCCTGCACGTTTAGAAGAAAAACAATATTCATCAATGTAATATGGTAAATAACTTTAGTAATGTGAAAATAAAATATAAATATTTCAAGTTCTTGTGGCTCAATAAATTATTCATTTTATAAAAGACTTATGCATTAAGAAACTACCTTATTTAGGTGAGAAAAGGGTGAAATCATCCATGTTTGTAAAATATTATAATGAGAGATTAAATGATCCTCTTTTGCATGTGAATCCTCAACTGTAGTCTTGTCTCCCTCTTTTGCATTATCTATTTGTATTGGAGGAGAAACTTCAGGTAGGTCAAAGTCTGTAGTTATGCATACTCCTTCCTTGTTATTTTCAGCTGCAAATTATATAAAGATTCAATATTAAAAAATAAATTAATGTAGCTAATAATATTTATTATGTGAAAGAACTTAACTAAATATTTATACATTAATTGTATAATTCTTCTCATTTATCTAGTGCAATTTTAAGAGCTTTTGTGGCGAGTATAATTCTTTAAGTTTCTGTGTTGAAAAATATCTTTGTTTCATGTAAAATTGTATGTGGCCATAGACTTAACATTATTGGCCACCATTTATTCTTAATAAATAAGTAAATTTTAAATTTATTTTCTAATATTTATATATAAGTAAAAATTATTATCCGAGATATATTTGCATATAATTTTGGACAACTAGATGTGGGATGGTTATGCTGGTAGGGCTATGGGGTAGTAGATATATGGACTATGAGGTTGATTGAAGGTTGTGTTGGAGAATGTGTATTAGACAGTGTGTATAGAATATCACTTATGTGAATGGATAATGGGTTTTAGACAATCAACGTAGAATGTCACTTATGTGATTGGATAATCAGTTTTAGAAAATTAGTGTAGAATATCACTAATGCAACCTATTTTCTCTACTTCCATTAGAGAAGTTGTTTCTTAGTTTTAACGTACTTATTTTCCTATTAAAAAAATATTTTCCACAAATTTTAACCAACCAAACATAAAAATACCAAAATATTTTTTCTCCAAACCAAACACACCCTAATTGTATAAATCTTGTGATTATCTCATGCATTTGTTAGGAGTTGACTAAAATACTTGTATTTGGTGTGAAATCAGCAGTAGTCACTAGCATAGCGTTATTGGTCAAGTTAACAACCATTTCTTTTTCTCCACAATTGTCTTCAAAAGGAAGTCCATTCACTATATGAGCATTCCCATTATTTTTTATTTCTAATGATTGTGGAATGGAGACTTGTTCCATATTTTCTACAAAAATAAAAAATTCAATGTAAAAATATTTTTTTTAAATATTTTATTTATCCTATCTTATATGACAACATTTGACTAGACATGAAATTAAAGAAATAAATAAATACTTTCCATACTTATGATCCAAAATTTCCTATAAACTATTTTGTGATTATAAATTATTTCATCTAACAAAAATTAAAATCTTAAAGTTAAATTATTTCCAAATATAGAGACACGTCATTATTTTTAGAATAAACTAAAAGAGAAGTATATCGGATAAAATGGAACAAAGGAAATAATAATTATTATACCTTATAACCAAAATCTTTTGTTTTGGTGGGACAAAAGTTAATTAGTAAAAACTATATATGCATACACTAGTTATATAATACTTGCGGTTTATTAATTGAGTTTGTTAACAACATGCTTGTATGACTAAATTAAATACCTTCATCATATGAAAAATGAATGGTCAATTCTTCATACTTGACCAAGGTTACAACCATATGATCATCATTTTCTCTGTCTACTTTATCTTCAGGAACAATACTTGGGAGCTCGAAGTTTGCAAAGCTTGCATTCTTCCCTTCTGGAAATAATGGTTGCATCGTGTGAAGGACATTCATGGAGACATTAGAAAAAGAAAGCTTGTCGAATTTTGAAGGTCTTAGACATTCTTTTCCTACATAAATGATGGCTCATTGATAAATATAACAAAAAATAATGATCACATAGTATAGTTAATATTTTTGCTCAAGTTAAGTTCTAATAATATAAAATATGTACACAATCACGTTCGTCATGAAATAGTTGTAGGTGTATTATAATTAACACAAATACCACCATTATAATAGGTTAAAATTTATCAAGTATAAAAAATTATCTTCATTGTATATACCGTTCAAATCCTTTTTGTTATTAGAACATAAGACAAACAAAAATTTCATATACTTAATTATATGATATTTGTGGACTATTAAATTCATTGTTAATATATAATATTAATATTAAAAAGAAAATAAAAAAACTTACAAAAAGGATTAGGCTAGTGATACAATCACTTACCGACACTTTGTGGAAATTCAAAGTTCAACTCATTACTTTTGTTGAAGTGAGCTACCACATTATTTGCACCCTATTTTACCTTGTCCACTTCCTTGTGAAGAAAAGCTACTACTTCATGACAATCCAAGTTTGTACTTCTTTCAATTTCTTCTTTTTGAAACAATTATGGCATAAGTACATCATTATTGGACATCTTAAAGGAAGATTGTTCATCATATCTTTCGAGGTTCAGAAAATTTTTAAGGTTATCCTTCGAGCGAACCTACTTGGATTTAACATCATTATGATTATTATCATTGTCCAACTTCATAATATTATTTTACATATCACTAGAAATTTAAAAACTTATCATAAACTCGCTTGTTTCTGCAAGTTTGATATTTTGACTCGTGGCTACCACTTCACTTCTAACATGTAGTTCACCATTGTTGCCTTTCTGTTTTGTTGTTGTTGTATGCTCTGAGTTTGAATATTTTTTTTCTTTTTTTGGAAGATCATTTTGGAGATCCAATCTTTATTTGATTTAAGATATATAATAATGTAAGAATGATTGTAACAATAAAAAGTAATATTTGTCAAATAATGTAACATCTTATCTTAGTCTCTTTTACCATATTGGTTTCTGAATCGACTTTCACTTTCAGTTTTGCATAACCATAAAAAATATATGTTCGTACATCCATAACAGATCGACAAATGAAACCTTTTTTCTTATGATTGTATACCTAGAACACAACAAGACTTTTTATTAGCTTCCAATAATTATTAAAGGGTTTTAATGTTGTGCACTATTACGTTGCACTAACAAGTTATTAACTACTATGCTAAGAAAATCCAATAAGTGAAACATGTTAATACAAATGAAACAACTAAAAATAATTATAATTGATAAGATGCCTCATGATATAATATAAAAACTACCACAGAACTATTTAGAGAAACATCTCGTAAATCAAAATGTAGACTAATCATAAAGAAACTAGTATCAAACTATCATTTCACTTTTGTATTTTATAAACTATTACACGTCTTATTTTTAAGATTTCAAAAATCATATTTTATTGATGCTTACCTGTAAATATACTTTAAATTACATGGTAGTGTAAATAAGTCACTATTCAAATAATGAATATAACTTAAACTCGTCGTCGCAACTAGCTCTCAGATTGATTCTTTATCTCTCATTTTCTTGAGTTATCCTTTTGTTAGTTCCTCATCACTAATTTATAGGATCAAGATATAGTCAAAAAAAAGAAACTAATAATTTAAGTTATATGCACAAAATAAGATAATAATTTAAGTTACCTTGTCACATTGACCATTCGGACGCCTTCGCTTTTCACATGTCCAGTCATCCAAGATGTCATGATATTTTTTATTAAGTCTGAATGGATCGTTTAAATGTTCTCCCAATAACTATGATCAACCTTTGACTTATTAAATTTATATAAAAGCAATCTAAAAAAATATAATTACTAACCTTATTTAATTTTATTGTATCAATATTACCTTCACCTGCTAAAGGTATAATCACAACGCTAACGGTAGAAAGGGATATAAGCTCCGCATTAATCAATACTCTCTTCCTCTCAGTGATTTGATGGAGAATTAATTCAGACTCATTCTGTAATAATAGAAAATTTAACATTAAAATCTCTTATCATTTATAATTGTCTTATAAATAAACACTTATGTTTACACTATCATGTCATATTTATTCTTTGTGATCGAAAAACTACCTAACATTTAGGATTACCAATCTCATGTTCATGTGGTATATAAATCTTTTGGATGACCTTATAATATAATATGTTTTTTACATTGTTTGTATATATAAGTTATACCCATTTCCAGAATAAAAGTAATAATAAAAACTAGATATATTAATGAGATTAAAAAATTACACTATATTATCTTTGAATATTCATATAAAACAAAATGGGTCTCTAGGTGAAGACATATATTGTCACGCCCCGAGCCTACACCCTGGACGTGGCCGGCACTCGAGAACCATTGTTGGCCCTAAGCGAACCATTGGCCTAGCTCAACTCTTAGTGTAAGACTTACTCAACAACCAATAAAACTCAATGACAAGATTTAACTCAATATCTCAAATTGATAAATTCATAATAGTTTAAAGAAACATTCAAACTGGCCACAAGGGAAACTCAAGTCTAGAACATTAACAACTGAAATAAAAATGACTCATGAACTACTAATGTCTATCTATGAAGCCTCTAATACTTTGAGGGATGTCGGGACAAGACCCCCGATCATCCTAACAAACTGAAATAGATGAAGATAAATAAGGGATCCTCCAGAGCAAGGAGGCTCACCAAACAACTCTGGAACTGCAGATGGTATCAACGAATCACATGTTGATGACTCTGCATCATGAAACGATACAGGCCAAATGAAATCAGTACATTGAATGTACGAGCATGTAAAGGGAATACTAAACATAACATAAAAGCTTGAACTTGGAAAGAAGGAAACATACTCACATCAACTCTACTCAACTCAACCTCAACTCATGGATACTCAACTCAATGCAGTATAAAACAACGATAAAAGTGCAATTTATATAAAGCATTTAAAACAGTAAATAACAACTCAATGTATTTTAAAATACAATAATAACTCATTTTGTATGTAAAGATACAAAATAACTCTGCTTGGGAGATTTTTTAACCGACAACCATCACTATGAGCTATGTGATGATACATCATCTCGCCCACGCTGCCAGAACTGTTCTATACCTTGCTGGGGTATAGAACCCCTCAACTAGGTGGATCCAGTAAGCTATGCTTAAAAAGCAATAAGGAATCATTTAAAAAGTATAACCCTTTCTACCCACGTTATCTACATGGTTTATGAGGACTTTGAGTTATCTGAACTCGTCTCCATATCGGTGCTCAATACTACTCCCAAAATATAACTTAGCTCATATGTTTAAAAACATTTCCTCATCCTCAACTTTGAGATTATTACTCAAAAGATTTCTCTTAAAAGAGATAGTATTCAAAACTCCTCATGAACTCTTTTGGAAATCGGTGTTTTCCCTCATTTTAAATGTAAAAACATTTACTCTTGGGAATACTTAGTTCCCATATATTCATTTTGAAAAATGAAACTCAACTCTCCTCGTCCTCAAACTCAAGTATTAAAACAAGTTTTAAAAGATTGTAAAAGACTTCTCAAAATGACTCGAAATAACTCTAAAGACTTTACTCTTAATTCTACCTTGAATTTGAATTATGAATTCAAGGGTTATGATTCATGTTATGAACGATCTCTCAATGTTTAGATTTAGTTTAGAATTAGAAAGGAGTCAAGTTACACCTTAAAGGAACTCAAACGGAGAAAATGACTGATAACAGGACCGGGCAGGCGACCCTGGCGTACAAAGTAGTGCGGGGCACCAGCCCTTGAACTTCAGAGGCGCAGTTCTGGCGCACTACTGGCGCGGCGCGCCAACCTCTTCTCAGAAAATCCGATGAATATTTCTCTATCATTTTCTGACCCTAATTCACCTAGAATCAAATGGTTTCGTCCCAACCCTCTTAGATTCATGTACTCGACTTATTTACATGAAAATATACTCGAAAACCCTTAAGAACAAAGCTCATTAACAAGATACTTGCCTCAAGAACCCAACCACACATCATAATTTCAAGAACGAAAGCAACACTTCAAGAACACTCATCAAGAACTCAACATTCCCAATCTTATGGATAAAATTCGACTATGTAAATCATGATTGGCATGTGGGTGAACGAACCCAATACTATAAAAACTTACATATCTCAATTTGGTGAAACAAATCCTCGATTCACAAGAAATCTTGATCGTTCTTCCTTTTCTCCTCTTTTCTCTTCTTGAACTCTCTTCTAAAAGCCTAAGCGTATTTAGGATTGTGAAAACTAACCCAATTCAATTTAGACCCCTAAAATAATACTAAAAACGTTTTAAGCTGATGGGTTAAGGAAAAGACCAAAATACCCCTCACTAATTCGGGTAAATTTCCTTAACTGGATAGGCTGACTTCAAACAGGCATATCAGCCTCATTTGAACTCGAAACTTAGCAAACTCAATGGCATTGGAAAGAGGATTCAAAGACCTTTCATTGATATCTTATGGGCCACCTAACTCATCCTTGACCAAAAGTTATGGTCATTTTAAGTTGACCCAAAACTCACCACTTAGGCATAACTAGCCAAATTCTAAATTTGGCTCTTTCTAAATTTAGCCTTTTCTAAGGCCGAGGTGTTACAATATCTCCCCCTTGGGAACATTTGTCCTCGAATGAGATTACTCTAAGCAGAAATGAGGGTGGAAATATTTAACACCCAGCTCAAACACCCAACATGAAATTAACACAAAATAGCATATCAATTAAAAGAGTGCTTTACAAAAATCATTACCTTGGTCTTGAGTTTCTCCGGAAGAAAAGAGATGTGGGTATCTCTTATCTTCATATCCTCCTCAGCCTCCCAAGTAGCTTCCTAAAAAAACTGATTCCTCCATAAGACCTTGACTAATGCAACCTCCTTGGTTCTCAACTTGCGAACATGACGATCAAGTATCTCAACGGGGATCTCCTCATAAGATAGGCTATCCTTAATACCAATATTTTCAGTAGGTATAATAAGTGAAGGATCACCCATACACTTCTTCAACATCGAAATGTGACACACCAGATGGACTACTGCTAATTCTGGCGGTAGCTCCAACTCATAGGCTATATTGCCAATCCTCTTGGATATCCTATAAGGTCCAATATACCGAGGACTAAGCTTCCCCTTCTTGCCAAACCTCATAACACCCTTCATGGGTGAAACCTTCAAATAAACCCAATCGTCCACCTCAAACTCTAAGTCTCTTCTCCTAACATCGGTATAGGATTTCTGACGACTTTGCGCTATTTTCAACCTTTCTTGAATAGTCTTCACCTTCTCCATAGCTTGATGAACCAAGTCTGGTCCTATCACCCCAGCCTCACCAACCTCAAACCATCCAAAATGAGATCTACATCTTCTCCCATAAAGAGCCTCATAGGGAGCCATTTGGATGCTAGAGTGATAACTGTTGTTGTAAGCAAACTCTATTAGAGGAAAGTGATCATCCCAACTACCCTTGAACATATCCTCTAAGTCTGAATCGTACGCTCTGCTTGACCATCAGTCTGAGGATGAAAAGAAGTACTAAGGTTCACCTTCGAACCCAAACCATTCTGGAAAGACTTCTAAAATTGTGCGGTGAATTATGCGCCTTTATCTGAAATGATGGACACCGGAACTCCATGAAGTTTGACTATCTCTTGAATATATAATTTGGCATAATCCTCTACTGAATAGGTAGTCTTTACCGATAAGAAATGAGCTGATTTACTCATCCGATCTACAATCACCCAAATCGAATCATGCTGCTTGCGAGACCGTGGTAAACAACTTCCATTCCGGAAGATCTATGTTCTGAGCCATACCACCAGGCCTCTGGTGCTCTACCTTTACTTGTTGACAATTCGGGCACTTAGCAACAAACTCTGCAATACACCTCTTCATACTACTCCACCAAAAGACTTCTCTCAAGTCACGATACATCTTTGTGGAACCCGAATGGATAGAATATCTGGAGCTATGCGCTTCCTCCATGATCCTCTCTTGGAGTTCATCCACCTTTGGTACACACAATGTCACACCCCGAGGCTACCCCTTTGACGTAACACGGGACCTAGGATCATGAGAGACCCCAAGCTAACCCTGTTTCTGGCATATCATAAGCATACTGAAAATACTGAATAAGACAAATACTATGCGGAAGCTAAAACAATGGTTATCTAAAAAATAGGGAATACCCAACTAGTCTGAATGTATAAACCATACTAAGAGTTTAATAAGAACTAAAAGATGAACTTAACAATTCAAGCTGATTCTACTACTATGTCTGAAAAGCCTCTAACTAAAGTGAGTTACTGGGACATGCCCCCAGCTAACTCTAACAAAAACTGAAAACTGAAATGTAAAGACTAAAATGAAGGCATGTCTATTTTCCTCGAAATATAAGGACTCACCACTGAAGTTGCTGAATCCGAATCGAGGATCGATCTAAGCGTGGTCTAGATGTTGAGTACATGAACCTACATCATAAAAGGATGTAGCGCAGAGTACGCGTCAGCACTTTGAATATACTGAGCATGCAGGATATAGATACTAAGCTTAATAACCATATATAAGTTGAACAAGGCATAACTGAGCAATACTGTAAATACTGAAAAGATAACTGAAAAGCTGGACTGAATGCAACGACCAAGTACTAATCATGAACAAGACATGCTGAACTGAATACAAATGTATTGTAACACCTCGGAAACCAAACTTAGAAAATGCAGCAGAAAAACACCAGACCAAGTGAACCACGACAGGGTTCACGGACCGTGAGAGGGACCACGATCCGTTGACCTGCCCGTGGACTCAGCCCTTCCTAGTTGAGGTGGACCACGGAGCCCATCACGGGCCGTGTACCACCTCACGGGCCGTACTAGCACTCGTGGGAGCCAGGCAGAGTCTACCAAGCCCAGACTCCAGACCACGGGACCCTTCACGAGCCGTGGTCCTGACGACGGACCATGGTGGCGCCCGTGGAAGCCGTCCCAGAAACCAGCATCTACTGGACCAAGGACCACGACCGGCTTGACGGTCTCTGGTCCCTTTGACGGTCCGTCAGAGGGTCCCATGGTCAGCCTCGTCAGCTTTTAAGTCAGGGGTCATTTGGTCTTTTCCCTATGCGTTGGACACCTAAACTACGTTGTTTAACCCCTAAACTACGTAGTTTTGGTCAGTTTTAGCCTATTAACTTAATTAGAACATACCGTAGTCAACTCATTCTCCAAAAATTCTTCAAGTTGAACGAAAAGAAGGAGAAAGAGTCGACCAAGCCCTCTCCAAGAACGCAGCAAGGTTTCTTCAGTTCCAGCCCCAAAATCAAAAGATTTCTCCGTGAAATTCATCACCAGGTATGTGGGATTTCACTAGTGGGTTCCTTTCACCCATTAGGTCTCTAGATTTCAGTCAGAATCTTGATTCCCTAAATATTGCTTAGACATAGGGTTTTCTTAAATGTAGAAATTGTTGGGGTTTAGCTGTTAGAATATTCCAAATCAGATTAGCATGATTTAATAACATTATTTCTTAGTTTCTTGCATGAAATCCAGAACCCTAGATGTATTGATTCATTTAGTTCATGAATTACACTTGCTAGGCCAGTTTATACAGATATACATGCATCAGTTTACAAATGTTTCATTATCAGTACATTAATGTTTGCATTTTCAGATAGCATGTCAGAATCTTGAGCTATCCAGTTATTTTAGTTATGTGGTATTTTATACATTCTATTGGGAGTAGGCTTAACACCGAGTTGGACTAGGGTCAGTCACCCTCATAGTCCCAGAACTACGTTCCCCCGTAGGTTTATAAGTCCCCTCTGTGGGCATTACATTTAGTGATCTCGCCAGTCATGCCTCTATACCCTTGGCAAGGTATATTGGGTGCTCTCGATGGGGCGTATACATCGAACTCCATATTTAGCTCATGTGGTTTTATGTCGGTAAATAGTAGCATCTACAGTCATATTCTAGTGTATTCACCAATTTACTAGTTACATTTTCAGTATTCAGTTCAGCATGTTATGTACCTAGTCATTGCAATCAGTTAGTTCAGTATTCAGTATATTTCAGTATTTCCATCATGTTCAGATTATATCATTGATTAGTATGCTTTATTTAGTTATGTATATGTTGTTCAACTTTATCCTATCATGCATGCTCAGTACCTTTCAAGTACTGACACATACTCCGCGCTACATCTTCTTGTAATGTAGGTTCAGGTCCTCAGCATTCAGATCATGCATAGATCAGCTCTCGATCTCCGTTTCAGCAGCTTCAATGGTGAGTCCTCATATTTCGAGGACAATAGACATGTTTCTATATTTAGTCTTTGCATTTCAGTTTTCAGTATTTGCTAGAGTTAGCTAGGGGCATGTCCCAGCATCTCTAGTCAGTTAGAGGCTTATTTCAGACATAGTTCTAGATTCAGCTTTAGTTTTGAGTTTGATCTTTCAGTTGTTATTAAACTCATAGTTTCTTTATATTCAGACAGTATTGGGTATTCCCTATTATTTCAGATATCTCATGTTTTTAGCTTCTGCACAGTATTTGTTTAAGTTTTCTTATGATATGCCAGCTCAGGGTTAGCTTGGGGTCATTCATAATCCTAGGTCCCGTGTTTACGCCCTGGGGGTAGCTTTAGGGCGTGACATGTATATACTAAAAACCTGGTCAAATGCACTAAGAGTCTGACTGTGGGAGCTACTATTAACCAACATAAAACCACGTGAGCTAACGTGGAGTCCGATGTATACACCCTATCGAGAGGACCCAATATACCTTGCCAGGGTTATAAAGACATGACTGGCGTAATCACTAAATCTGATGCCCAACATAGGGGACTTATAATCCTATGGGGGCAGTAGTTCTAGGACTATATGACTGAAATGTATCTGAAATACTGACATACAAATCTGAGAATGCAACATTTATATCGTGACAATGTATAATTTGAAACTGGAGCATGATTATCTGTTTAACTGACCTAGCAAGTGCAATTCATGAACTAAGAGAATCTACACAACTAGGGTTCTGAGTTTCATAGAAGGAACTAAACAAACCTTCCAAGAATAAGCTATTTTGATTATGGATGCTATAACAACTGAAATCATAACAACCTTCTAAGATCTGACAAACCCTAGGTTCATACAAGATATAGAGAATCAAGAATCTGACTGAATTCTAGGGACCTAGTGGATGAAAGGAACCCATTAGTGAAATCCCTCATACCTGGTTACGAAATATACGTAGAAATCCTTCGATTTTGGGGCAGAAACTTGAAGAAAACCTTTTGCTTGTTCTTGAGAGTTTGGTCGACTTTTCCTCTTCTTTTTGCTCTAATTTCGATGAATTTTGGTCAATAAGGGTTTTGGTTATATTATGACTAAGTTATTAGTCGTAAACTGAGTAAAATGACATAGTTTAGGTGTAAAACAACTAAGTTTAAATTCCCAATGCGTAAGGGAAAAGTCCAAAATGACCCTGAATTAAAAGCTGACGAGGCCCTTTCACGGAGCCACTGACGGACCATCGTTTGGACCACGGCCCATCAAATGGGTCATGGTTCTAGCCATGGTCTACTGGTTCCTGGTAGCCCCCTCCCATGGTACACTTCACGAACCATTTGAAGGACCACGGACCGTGAAGGCCTCCGTGGTTCCCTTCACTTCGGGATAGGGGCCTTCTAGCTTCAGACGACGGACCCTCCCACGGTCCGTCGTCAAGACCACGGCCCGTGGTGGGCTCCGTGGTCTGAGGCCGGAACACTGTTGGTTTCTACCTAGCCTCCACGAGCCTTCCTACGGCTCGTGTGGTGGTCCATGGCCCGTGAAGGGTCACGTGGTCCACCACTTCTGGGTGGGTGTGAACCACGATGAGGGTGACGGACCGTGGTCCTGATCACGGCCTGTGAACCCCTCTGTGGTTCACCTTTTTCTGTTGTTTTTCTACTGAAAGTCCGTGTCTGATTTCTAAGGTGTTACAATATCTCCCCCTTGGGAACATTCATCCTCGAATGAAGTCTAAACTAGCTGAGTATGGAGGGAAGGAGCTTCAATCCCTACCACTAATTATAAGAAACTGAATTCTAACTGAACTGAATTCCAAGAACATGCAAATATGATGAAAATGCAGGAACAACTGAAGGGACATGATACTAAGACTGAATTTATGCAAGAATAAGCTAAGAGACTGGAGAGGAACTATTACCTCAAGCTGAACCAGAATCGGAGGGAAAGAGATGAGGATGCTTGGCCTTCATGGCTGCTTCTGTTTCCCAAGTAACTCCCTCTACGGATTGACTCCTCCACAAAACCTTCACTGAAGCGACTTCTTTATTTCTCAACCTACGAACCTGACGGTCAAGAATCTCTATTGGCACCTCTTCTTAAGTGAGACTATCCTTCACAGCCAAACTCTAATGGTACTATCAATGTTGGATCACCCACACACTTCTTCAACACGGAAATGTGAAAGACTGGATGAACCGCTGCTAGTTCTGCTGGCAACTCCAACTCATATGCCACATTACCAATCCTTTTCAGGATTCTGTAAGGACCTACATATCTAGGACTGAGCTTCCATTTCTTGCCAAATCTCATCACCCCTTCATAGGTGACACCTTTAGGAAAACCCAATCATCGATTTCAAACTCTAAGTCCCTTCTTCTCACATCTACATAGGACTTCTGATGACTCTGAGTTGTCTTTAGTCTATCTCTGATGAGCTGAACTTTTTCCATAGCCTCATGAACTGAATTTGGCCCTATCAAGGCTGCTTCACCTACTTCAAACCAACCAATCGGGGACCTACATCTACGCCCATATAGTGCCTCATACGGGGCCATCTGAATACTGGAATGAAAGCTATTATCGTAGGAGAACTCTATGAGAGGTAGGTGATCATCCCAACTACCCTTGAAATCGATCACGCAAGCTCTCAACATGTCCTCTAAGTTCTGAATGGTACGGTCTGCCTAGCCATCTGTCTGTGGATGAAATATTGTACCGAGATTTACCTGAGTACCAAGACCTTTCATAAATGATTTCCAGAAATGAGAGGTAAACTGAGGACCTCTATCTGAGATGATAGACAAGGGAACCCCATGCAACCTGACTATCTCCTGGATGTAGAGTTTGGCGTAGTCCTCCACTGAATTTGTAGTCTTGACAGCCAAGAAGTAAGCGGACTTAGTAACTCTGTCCACTATCACCCAAATGGAGTCATGTTGTGTGCGAGTACGAGGTAAAACCGTAATGAAGTCCATGTTTATCACTTCCCACTTCCATGTAGGAATGTTAATATCTTGAGTCATACCTCCTGGTTTCTGATGTTCTACCTTAACCTGTTGACAATTAGGACACTTAGCCACAAAATATGCTATATCTCTCTTCATGTCGTTCCACCAAAAGACTTTTTGTAGATCACATTACATCTTAGTGGCACCTGGATGAATGTAATACCTGGAGTTATGAGCTTCTATAAGGATTTGCTGCCTCAACTCACCATCATTAGGAACACATAAGCAACCCTGGTGACGAAGCACACCATCTCCCCCTTGGGAGAAGACCTCAACTTTCTGCTGATGAACTGCGCCTTTCAACTGAAGTAATATAGGGTCACTATCTTGTTTTTCCTTAACCTCCACTACCAATGAAGATTCTGCTCCATTCTGAACTACCACCCCACTATCTGATGTGTCTGTAAGGCAAAAT
The DNA here is from genome assembly GCA_029582245.1 of Solanum etuberosum. Taxonomy (NCBI): domain Eukaryota; kingdom Viridiplantae; phylum Streptophyta; class Magnoliopsida; order Solanales; family Solanaceae; genus Solanum; species Solanum etuberosum. The sequence goes on from JAJONR010001357.1 coordinate 32,928, forward strand.
CCTAAGCGAGCAAGCCGGTGAACATCTTTGGCTAACTCTTTCCTTCCTTCCTCAACCTGTGCTACACTACCCATAGATAGCATGTTGAGAGCATCTGCTACTACATTGGCCTTACCTAGATGGTAAAGCACATTCATGTAATAATCTTTGAGGAATTCAAGCCATCTTATCTAATGAAGATTCAACTTTTGTTGGGTGAACACATACTAAAGGCTCTTATGATCTGTGAATACCACAACATGAATACCATACAAGTAGTGTCTCCAAATCTTTAGGGCAAATACTACGGCTGCAAGCTCGAGGTCATGAGTCGGGTAGTTCTTCTCATGGACCTTAAGCTGTCTAGAAGCATAAGGTATGACCTTACCTCGCTGCATCAATACACAGCCTAAGCCGACCCTGGATGCATCACAATAAATTACATAACCGTCTGAACCATCTGGTAGAGTCAAGACCGGAGCTGTAGTCAACTTACTTTTCAGTTCTGAGAAACTTTTCTCACACTCATCTGACCACTGAAACTTAACCTTTTTCAGAGTCAACTTAGTCAGCGGGGAAGCTATGGATGAAAATCCTTCAACAAATACCCTGTAATACCCGGCCAAACCCAATAAACTTCTAATATCTGTTGGGGGGGTGTGTCTGGGCCAATGTTGTACTGCCTCAATTTTATGAGAATTCACTCGGATCCCTTCGTTGGATACCACATGACCAAGGAAAGCGACAGACTGTAACCAGAATTCATATTTGCTTAACTTAGCGAATAGTTGGCGATCTTTGAGAGTTTGCAGAACAACTCTCAGATGAGTCGCATGCTCTTCCTCACTCTGAGAATAAATGAGGATATCATCGATAAAGACAATGACGAACAAGTCCAAATACTGTTTGAACACCCTGTTCATTAAGTCCAAGAAAGCTGCAAGAGCATTTGTTAGTCCAAAAAACATAACTACAAATTCATAATGATCATACCGAGTTCTAAAAGCTGTCTTTGGAATGCCACTATCTCTGACTCTGAGCTGATGATAACCGAATCTGAGGTCTATCTTAGAAAATCAACTAACACCCTGAAGTTGGTCGAACAAGTCATCAATCCTGGGATGGGATACTTATTCTTGATTGTGACTTTGTTCAACTGCCGATAGTCAATGCACATCCTGAGAGAACCATCTTTCTTTTTCACGAACAATACTGGAGCACCCCATAGAGAGATACTAGGTCTGATGAAGCCCTTATCTAGAAGGTCTTTCAACTGCTCTTTCAAATCTTTAAGCTTGGCTGGAGGCATTCTGTAAGGAGGAATCGAAATGGGTTGGGTACCTTGAAGGAGATCTATTCTGAAGTCAATTTCCCTTTCGGGAGGAACTCTGAGAAGATCTTCTAGAAATACTTCTGGAAACTCATTTACTACTGGGACTGACTCGAGAGTTGGGGTTTCAGAGTTTGAATCCTTAACCCAAACAAGATGATAGATATACCCCTTGGAAATCATTTTTCTGGCCTTAATGTAAGAGATGAATCGACCTATAGGCACTGAACTACTACCCTTCTATTCTAAGACTGGCTCGTTTGGAAACTTAAACCGAACGAATCTAGTTCTACAATCGACTGAGGCATAACAGGAATTTAACCAATCCATGCCTAGAATGACATCAAAATCTACCATTTCTAACTCTACAAGATCTACCGAGGTGACTTTTTGAGAGACTATGACAGGGCAATTTCTGTATACTCATCTAGCTATAACTGGGTCACCAACTGGAGTAGAGACTGAGAAGGGTTCTGAAAGAGTTTCAGGACATGCATTAATACCACAAGATTCCTTCCACTGTTGGTACCAAGTGTAGGCCACTCCCTTCAACTAATAGGCGGCCAAATCTGCACTCTCAACTTGAGTGACTCCCATAATGTTTGTTACCTTTTAGATGTTGTCGAGAAACTCTTGTGGATCTTATTCTGACTTAGACCCATGAAACTCTGTAGGGTTTATCCAAGTAAAGTCTTGGATTCTTGTTGTAGCAGTGTTAGTCTGTGTCAGAGCTAGGACCACAGCCTACTGATTGACCTAGGTAGTCATGGCCTGAGCAAGTACTTGGTAAGTAGCCCTAATCTCGGCAAGCATGACTTGCTCCTTCAATAGGTCTGCTGGAGTTGCTGGCTGATTCCTTGCATTAGCTCTTCTAGGAGGCATTTTCCGAAATGCGAAGAGCAGGAGTTAGAAGAATTTGAATAGAGTTCATACTCACACACGATAAGAATAGCAAGGAAAGCGAAATTTTTATTTAAACACTTCATAGTCTCCCCCTCATAGATGTGGTGCACTTCACACCCATGAAGGAGACTCTACTTAGTACGGCTTTCAGACATCTTAGAACTCTTGAACCTAATGCTCTGATACCAAGTTTATCACGCCCCGAGGCTACCCCCTTGACGTAACACGGGACCTAGGATCACGAGAGACCCCAAGCTAACCCTTTGTCTGGCATATCATAAGCATATTGAAAAAATACTAAATAAGACAAATACTATACGGAAGCTAAAATAGTGGTTATCTGAAATATGGGGAATACCCAACTAGTTTGAATGTATAAACCATAGTACGAGTTTAATAACAACTGAAAGATGAACTTAACAATTCAAGTTGATTCTACTACTATGTCTGAAAAGCCTCTAACTGAAGTGAGTTACTAGGACATGCCCCCCAGCTAACTCTAACAAAAATTGAAAACTGAAATGTAAAGACTAAAATGAAGGCATGTCTATTGTCCTCAAAATATGAGGACTCGCCACTAAAGCTGTTGAATGTGGATCGAGGATCGATCTAAGCGCGGTCTGGATGCTAAGTACCTGAACCTACATCATAAAAGGATGTAGCGCAGAGTATGCGTCAGTACTTTGAATGTACTGAGCATGCAGGATATAGATACTAAGCTGAATAAACATATATAAGCTGAACAAGGCATAATTGAGCAATACTGTAAATACTAAAAAGATAACTGAAAAGCTGGATTGAATGCAATGACCAAGTACTAATCATGAACAAGACATGCTGAACTGAATACAGATGTATATACTAAAAACCTGGTCAAATGCACTAAGGGGTCGTTTGGTAGAGTGTATTAACAAAAATAATGCATGCATTAGCTATATGTATTAGTAGTCCCTTGTTTGGTGCATTTTTTCATGCTATGTATAACTAATGCATGCATTAGTTATACATTCTATTGTGTATTGAGAAGTGTATTACTAATACCATAGATTTCTAGGTATTAGCAAAGCAAAGAATTTAATACATGCATTATCATGGTTAAAGACTCAATTACCCCTCAAAAGCACATTTACATCTTTTTCACCATAATTGTGAAGGATACTTTTGTAAATAAATATTTTTATACAATGCATACTATTTTTAATACATCGAACCAAACAATGCATAAGAAATAATCTATGCATAACTAATCCAAGTATAACTAATACAAGCATTACTAATGCAAGTATAACTAATACAAGCATTAGTAATGCAAGCATTAGTAATGCAAGCATTACTAATACACTTTATTGAGCATTATTTTTATACACTCTATCAAACAACCCCTAAGAGTCTGACTGTGGGAGCTACTATTAACCGACATAAAATGACATGAGCTAAACGTGGAGTCCGATGTATACGGCCCATCGAGAGGACCCAATATACCTTGTCAGGGGTATAAAGGCATGACTGGCGTGATCACTAAATTTGATGCCTAATAGAGGGGACTTATAATCCTACAGGGGCAGGTAGTTCTGGGACTATAAGGGTACGATGAACCATAGTCCAACTCGGTATTAAGTCTACTCCCAACTGAAACTGTATATGAATGAAATGTATCTGAAATACTGACATACTGAATAGCTCAAAATACTGACATGCAAATCTGAGAATGAAACATTTATATCCTGATAATGTAACATTCGAAACTGGAGCATGATTATCTGTTTAACTGACCTAGGAAGTGCAATTCATGAACTAAGAGAATCTACACCAACTAGGGTTCTGAGTTTCATACAAGGAACTGAACAAACCTTCCAAGAACATGTTATTTTGATTATGGATGCTATAACAACTGAAATCATAACAAACTTCTAAGATCCTAGAAACCCTAGGTTCATACAAGATATAGAGAATCAAGAATTTGACTAAATTCTAGGGACCTAATGGATGAAAGGAACCCACTAGTGAAATCCCACATATCTGGTGATGAAATCTACGGAGAAATCCATCGATTTCGGGGCTGAAACTTGAAGAAAACCTTCTGCTTGTTCTTGAGAGGCTGGTCGACTTTTCCTATTCTTTTTGCTCTAATTTTGATGAATTTTGGTGAATAAGGATTTTGGTTATGTTCTGACTAAGTTATTAGGCTTAAACTGAGTAAAATGACGTAGTTTAGGTGTAAACTAACATAGTTTAAATGCCTAATGCGTAAGGGAAAAGTCCAAAGTGACCCTGACTTAAAAGCTGACGAGACCCTTTCACGGAGCCACTGATGGACCGTCGTTTGGACCACGGCCCGTCAAGTGGGTCGTGGTTCTAGCCATGGTCTACTAGTTTCGGGTAGCCCCCTCCCACGATCCACTTCACGGACCGTGTGAAGGACCACGAATTGTGAAGGCCTCTATGGTTCTTTACTTGGGGCTAGGGGCATGTTGGCTTCAGACGACGGACCCTCCCACGGTCCGTTGTCAAGACCACAGCCAGTGGTGGGCTCCGTGGTCTGAGGCCAGAACTCTGGTGGTTTCTGTCTAGCCTCCACGAGCCCTCCCACGGCTCGTGTGGTGGTCCACGGCCCGTGAAGTGTCCCGTGGTCCATCACTTCTGGGTAGGTGTGAACCACGATGAGGGTGACGGACCGTGGTCCTGATCACGGCCCGTGAACCCCTCTGTGGTTCACATTTTTCTGCTATTTTTCTGCTAAAAGTCCAAGTCTAATTTATGAAGTGTTACACACAATCTACCTTGATACCTCAACAACCATCTCCCCTTGTTCAAAAGCCATCACTTTTTTCGTATGAACATTTTCCTTCAATACAAACAAAACATGGTCTTGGTCTTGTTTCTCTTTCACGTCGGACACTAGTGATGATTCAGCCCCATTCATCACCCCTACTCCTCCTTCATTGGAATCCATTACTTGGACTCCCAATCTTTCAAGTTTGTGCACGTCTTTGGCTAAATCTTTCTTGCCTTCCTCAACATGGACAGTACTACTCATAGACAATCTGCTCAAAGCATCAGCAACAACATTAGCCTTACCTGGGTGATAGAGAATACTCATGTCATAATCCTTGAGTAACTCCAACCGCCTCCTCTGTCTGAGATGAAGCTCTTTCTGACTGAATACATACTGAAGACTCTTGTGATCGGTGAACACATCTACATGAACACCATAGAGATAATGACGCCATAATTGCAAAGCAAACACTACAGGAGCCAACTCTAGATCATGGTTGGGCAATTCCTCTCGTGAATCTTAAGCTGTCTGGAGGCATAAACTATAACCTTGCCATTCTACATCAATACACAACCCAGTCCAACTCTGGACGCATCACAATACACAACAAAACCTTGTGTACCTTCTGGTATGGTCAACACTAGGGAAGTAGTCAACCTAGTTTTCAATTCCTGAAAGTTTTTCTCACAAGCTTCAGACCATTAAATCTTTGTTGTCTTCTTAGTCAATGGGGATGAAATAGACGAAAACCCCTCGACAAACCTTCTATAATAACCAGCCAATCCCAAGAAGCTCCTAATATTAGTTGGAGATGTGGTTCTAGGCCAGTTCTACACTGCCTCAATCGTTTGAATGTCAACTTGAATCCCATCACCAGAAACAATGTGGCCTAAGAATGCCACAGACACGAGCCAAAACTCGCACTTGGAAAATTTAGCATACAAATCCTTATCCTTTAGAGTTTGGAGAACTATTCTGAGATGATTAGCATGTTCCTCCTCAAATCCTCGAGTAAATCAGAATGTCATCAATGAATACGATAACAAACATATCAAGATAAGGCTTAAACATTTTGTTCGTAAGATCCATGAAAATTGCAGGAGCATTAGTTAAGCAAAAAACATAACCAGAAACTCATAATGACCACAGCGGGTCCTGAATGCAGTCTTTGGAATATCGCTTTCTCTTACTCTCAACTGATGATAGTCAGATCTGAGGTCTATCTTAGAAAAATAAGTGGCACCCTGAAGTTGATCGAAAATATCATCAATTCTCGAAAGGGGATACTTATTCTTTATGGTAACCTTGTTCAATTTGCGGTAGTCAATACACATCCTAAGAGAACCATATTTCTTCCTCACAAATAAGACCGGAGCGCCCCAAGGTGAGACACTTGGTCGATTGAAACCTTCATCAAGAAGGTCTTTCAACTACTCTTTTAACTCTTTCAATTCATCGGGAGCCATTCTATATGGTGGAATAGAGATAGGACGAGTATAGGGAAGAATATCTATACCGAAGTCTATTTCTCTCTCAGGAGGGACTCCGGAAAGATCATCTGGAAAGACCTCTGGAAACTCACTCACAACTGGAACTGACTAAATAGGTGGTGTCTCAACACTAGAGTCATTAACTCAGACTAAGTGATAGATGCACCCCTTGGAAACTGACTTTCTCGCCTTAAGGTACGAAATAAAATGACCCTTAGGCACTGCTGAACTACTCCTCTACTCTATAACTGGCTCATTAGGAAACTGGAACTTAACTACTTGAGTTCTACAATCAACTGAGGCATAACAAGCATGAAGTCAGTCCATACCTAGAATAACATCAAAATCTACCATGTCTAACAATGTACAATCACGATAAACTCTCTCAGCTAGAATAAACTCACCAACAGGTGTAGAAACACGAAAGGGCTCAAGAAGTTTCTCAGGAAGAATATCAAAATTCATAGCAATGTGTGGAGTCACAACAGATAGACTCGCACATGGATCTATCAATGCATATACATCAAAAGTAAAGACTTTGATCATACCAGTGACAACATCTGGCGAATTCTCTTGCTCTTGGCGATTGGTGATAGCATACAGACTGTTTGCTCCTCCGCATGTCCCTGAAGTAGCTCCTCTAAGTGCAGCTCTGTCTGGCGGAGCCACTGAAGAAGATTGGGCTCTATTTCCCCCATTTCCATTACCTTGCATGTTCTTAGGAAACTCTCTCATGAAGTGACCATTCTGACCACACTTAAAGCAACCAGTGGAGACATCACGACACGCTCCTGGGTGGTTCCTACCACACTTAGCACATGCAGGAGTCCTATTACCTCCTTGTGCCACACTACCTTAAGACTGTGCAGGTCTAGCTCTGAAGTTCTAAAAATTCTGATTCTTGAACTCACCTTTGTTCCTTGTTGCAGGTGCACTAGCAGACGATGGAGCAGGTCCATTTTTCTTTTGTTGGAAAGATGACCGGTTCGCATTACTCTTCTGCTTCCCGGACTCATTCCCTGTTGTCTTAGCTTTCTTATTTCGGAACTCTTCTCTATCTCTCAGCTTATCTTCCTTAACCTGCTGCACATGGATCATCAGCCATGTTATGTCCATATCCCCTATCAACATCGCAGCCTTACCCTTTTTGCTTGCCAGACGAGACAACCCAGACACAAACAAGTTCATCCTGCTCCTCATGTCAGCAACCGTCTCCGAAGCATAACGGGAAAGTTGAGTGAACTTGAGGTTGTACTCATGCACACTCATGGATTACTGTTTAAGAGTGAGGAATTCTCTTACCTTTGCCTCTCTCAGTTGACGGGGAAAGAAACGCCCCATGAAGGCCTCTTTGAACACAGTCTAGCTTACAATTGGTGCACCCTCAGCTCTTCTCTTATTCCATTGGTCGTACCATACTCTAGCAACACCCTTCAATTGGTATGCAGCTAGTTCCACTCACTCAGCATCAGCAACATGCATAACCTCAAATACCTTATGCAACTCTTCCACAAAGTTTTCCGGATCCTCAGTGACACTTGAACCGGTGAAGTATGGAGGATTCATCTTTAAGAACTCACGGATTCTTGATGTATCAGCCGCATCCTGTCGATTCCCTATTTAGTTCCCAGCTTGGTTGGTCACCACTTGACTCAACACCCGGATAGCATCCCAGAACTCAATATGAGTGACCTCTTCTTGGGGTTGCACTTCTGGTGCATTGGGGACCCCTTGATCCTGAGGATCAGCATTCCCCCTAGCAGGACGACCTCAGACATCTCTTTGTGGAGGCATGATCTGAAAGACACGCGCAAGCATAAATTAGAAAGAAACTTTATAGAGTTGAACTCTATCGCATGAAAAGAGTATGAAAGAAGTGAGATAGCTCCTAAATGTCATAGCCTCCTAATTATAGATGTGGCGCGCTTCACACCGATAACTAGGACTCTACAGACACGGCTTCATAGACACCCTAGGACTCTTGAACTCTGTGCTCTGATACCAAGTTTGTCACACCTCAAGCCTACACCCTGGACGTGGCCGGCACTCGAGAACCATTGCTGGCCCCAAGAGAACCTTTGGCCTGGCTCAAATCTCAGCGGAAGACTTACTCAACAACCAATAAACCTCAATGACAAGATTTAACTCAATATCTCAAATAGATAAACTCAGAATAGTTTAAAGAAACATTCACACTGGCCACAAGGGCAACTCAAGTCTAGAACATTATCAACTGAAATGAAAAAGACTCATGAACTACTACTATCTATCTATGAAGCCTCTAATACTATAAGGGATGTCGGGACAAGACCCCTGATCAACCTAAAAAACTAAAATAGATGAAGAAAAATAAGGGATCCTCCGGAAGCAAGGAGGATCACCAAACAACTCTAGAAATGTAGATGGTATAAACGAATCACCTGTTGATGACCCTGATCTCATGTATCTGCATCATGAAACAATGCAGGTCAAATGGCATCAGTACATTGAATGTACGAGTATGTAAAGGGAATACTGAACATAACATAAAAGCTTGAACTTGGAAAGAAGGAAACATACTCACCTCGACTCTACTAAACTCAACCTCAACTCATTGATATGCAACTCAATGCAGTATAAAAGAACAATAAAAGTGCAGCTTATATAAAGAATTTAAAACATTAGATAACAACTCAATGTATTTAAAAATACAGTAATAACTCAGTTTGTATGTAAAAATACAAAATAACTCTGTTTGAGAGATTCTCTAGCCGACAACCATCACTATGAGCTATGTGATGATACAACATCTCACCCACGCTGCTAGAACTGTCCTATACCTTGTTGGGGTATAGAACTCCTCATCTAAGTGGATCCACTAAGCTATGCTTAAAAAAGCAATAAGGGATCATTTAAAAAGTATGACCCTTTTTCAACCCACGTTGGCTATATGGTTTATGAGGACTTTGAGTTATCTGAACTCGTCCCCATATCGGTGCTCAATACTACTCCCAAAATATAACTTAGCTCATATGTTTAAAATTATTTCCTCATCCTCAACTTTGAGATTATTACTCAAAAGATTTTTCTTAAAAGAGATAGTACTCAAAACTCCTTATGAACTCCTTTGGAAATCGGTGTTTCCCCTCATTTTAAATGTAAAAAATATTTACTTTTGGGAATACTTAGTTCTCATATATTCATTTTGAAAAATGAAACTCAACTCTCCTCATCCTCAAACTCAAGTACGCAAGTCTTAAAACATGTTTTAAAAGATTGTAAAAGACTTCTCAAAATGACTCGAAAGAACTCTCAAGACTTTACTCTTAATTCTACCTTGAATTTGAATTATGAATTCAGGGGTTATGATTCATGTTATGAACGATCTCTCGATGTTTATATGTAGTTTAGAGTAGTTAGAATCAGAAAGGAGTAAAGGTACACCTTAAAGGAACTCAAACGGAGCAAACGACTGAAAACATGATGGGGCAGGCGACCCTGGCGCACTAAGTGGTGCGGGGTGCCAGCCCTTGAACTTCAGAGGTGCAGTTCTGGCGCACTGCTGGCTCGGCGCGCCAGCCTCTGCCCAAAAAATCCGACTAATTTTTCTCTCTCATTTTCTGACCCTAATTCGCCTAGAATCGAATGGTTTCTTCCCAACCCTCTAAGATTCGTTTACTCAACTTATTTACATGAAAATCTACTCAAAAACCCTCAAGAACAAAGCTCATTGACAAGGTCCTCGCCTCAAGAACTCAACCACGCATCATAATTTCAAGAACAAAAGCAACACTTCAAGAACACTCATCAAGAATTTATCAAGAACTCAACATTCCAAATCTTATGGATGAAATTTGAATATATAAATCATGATTGGTGTGTGGGTGAACAAACCCAATACTATGAAAACTTACATACCTCGATTTGGCGAAACAAATCCTCGATTCGCAAGAAATCTTGATCGTTCTTCCTTTTCTCCTCTTTTCTCTTCTTGAACTCTCTTCTAAAACTCTATTCGTATTTAGGATTGTGAAAACTGACCCAATTCAGTTTAGACCCCTAAAATAATACTAAAAATGTTTTAAGCTGATAGGATAAAGAAAAGACCAAAATACCCCTCACTAATTCTGGTAAATTTCCTTAACTGGACAGGCTGACTTCAAACGGGCATACCTCCCTCATCCAAACTCAAAACTTAGCAAACTCGGTGGCATTGGAAAGAGGATTCAAAGACCTTTCATTTGATATCTTATGGGCCACCTAACTCATTCTGTACTGAAAGTTATGGTCGTTTGAAGTTGACCCAAAACTCAAAACTTAGGCATAACTTGTCAAATTCTCAATTTGGCTCTTTCTAAATTAGTTCTTTCTAAATTTAGCCTTTTGTAAGGTCCTAGGTGTTACATATATACTCACAATGTATGACAATAATTTACGAAAATGATAATACATATATAATCAATTGACATTATAAACAGAAAAATAAAATTCAAGAATCATTAAATAAATAATTAATCAAACAAAAAAGATATGATACTCATAGTCGAAATATTATTGTTGCCTTAGTTGCTTGAGATATCAGAAAAATGAAAAAGAAATTCTCTTCTAGTTGATGTCGAGTAGAAATGATGAGAGTTGTAAGAGTTTTTTTTAATCAGCCATTGGAATAAACATAAATATGATCTAGGTCTTTGAATTATTTCTCTATGTAAACTAAAAATGAACAATTCATTAATTTCCACAGTCCCTTTAATTATGATGGGAAATGTATATACCTTATTTTGTATCACTCAAAATCAATTATACTTTTCTATATACAGACATGATATATTCTAATTGAAAAAATAACAATGTTCAAAAAATCAATTTCAGAATCAATGTCAATAACATTTGATAATAAAGTCAAAAGATTTTAATTAAATAAAAAAATTCGAAACAGAAGAATAAAGTGTTGGATAATAAATGACAAAATCATTTGATCATAAAGTACATGAATTTGTAAAATGTGTCTAAAAGATGAATGAAAGTGACTTTAACTTTAAAGATGGTTAGATAATTTTTACAATTATTAGACCAGTTTAAAGAATAATAATAATTTATTTAAACTACATTATTAAAGCAAAGGATATATGATTAACAATTAGATTCTCAAAAAATTTCATCATCAGTGCAATTAAAATTTAAACACACAAATCTAGACAACTAGATACTTGTTACAATTATTAGATCAGTTTAAAGAAATTACTTTTCTTAGATTCGATAAAATGTAATTGCTAGTATATTCTTAATTAATACTAACAATTAAAAATAAAAAATTTAATTAGACTTTTTTATGGTGAGATTAATTGTCGTCTTTATGACAAAAAAAATATAATCCAAAAACTCATTTTCTGATCTATTTATCCAAAAGCCTATTGAAATTTGAATTTAAAAGAGAATTAAAAAATATTTCCTAGAATTATTTTATTTATATTTTAAAAAATATATCTAAATTTTATAAAATCTTATTTGTTTTTGGAAAATCAAATAAAAAACTAAAATTCAAATTGAGGCATAAAAGTTATGATAAACAATATTCAAACAAAAAATTTATATACAACTATTCCTCACAGTTGTTTTTCAGAAAAGAATTGTTCCCAAAAAGGGAAAAAAACACATTCAAATGTCAAAAAGGTGTTTTAAAATTCTTAGAATTCATGTGTTTCTGCTAATGCCCGATAATTACAATATTTTACCAAAGAGTTAAAATATATACGCAAAAAATAATAAGTTAAAGAGTAAAGCAGCAAGTAAAAGGAAGAACTAGAATGCAAAATTATATTTTTTTGCTGGTGTTCCCGAGACATTCTTCCTTGGATGACTTGATATACTAGAGGATATTAGCACTGATTCACTAATATCAACACTTTGAATTTCTTGGGCCTATAAGGGATGAGGAGAAATACAAAGTAATTATCAAATTTTGAATGCAGAAAAAAATATTATTTATTTATATCATGTTCGGTAGATTTTTGACTTATTTATAATATATAGTAGAAATTAATTTATCAAATTTTATAACAACACATTTTTACCATACATACTCTTATGTTTTTTGAAAGTGCGAATCAGTATTTCAATATTAAACATTTCTTAAAACAAAAACCAAGAAAACCATTTTATTTTTTGTAAGTAAAGTTTTCTACTTTTATAAAATAAATATTCTAAAACAATACATCTCCAAAAAAAATTATACAAATTGTCTATGTTCTTCTTCTAAATTTCTCGTGATTTTGATAGAAGATAGTAAAAAAAAAAGGCATTATTGATAGACAATATACCGCTATTTGAACAATACTGACTGAAAAAACATAAGGTATTATTTTACGACAATTATTAATTTCAAAAGAAGAATCCATTTTTACCTCTAAAAGTAAGATATAGAAAATTTACTCAAAAGAATATTGAGAAGCAATATGTTTTGAAGGATAAATAACGAGATGTATATATAGCTAAATTATAAAGAAAAAATATTTGACAAATGATTATGCAATTATGAGGATTAATTGACATATTTACCTCTTTTTGGTATGAAAATACTGATTTTACCATATTTGAACAGTTCTTTACAAGCCAATTTTGAATATTTGTTTATAGTAATGTAGTTATTAATTAGATTCTAGTAATTTTTTCTCTAGATAACATATAATTACATTCCTTATAACTACTTACTATTACAAACATAAACAATTGGTTGATGAATTAATTATTAAACCAATAAGACTTTTTTTCAATTACAATTTTATATTCTTTACGGTTTAACATGTTGTATTTAGGTTTTCTCGCCAATCGAAAAATATATAAATTGTAATTACTTAGACCTAATAAGAGTTGAATCAAGACGCGTGCTCCTTACCTGATATAAATTTAATTTCTATTTTACTGGTAAATAGTTTGGTACTCACGTGGGGCTAGAGAAACTATGTGTTAATTTAACTATTGTCCCATTAGCTTGAATATATTTGTCTCATACGTAGCATCAAATGGAAAACAACATGACTAAGCCATTGGAAAATCGACTAGAAAAAAATGTTGACAACAAAACGGCAGTGCGAACATTACCTGGAAATGAGACAGTAAACTGATCTTGGGCGTATTTATATGCCCATTTACTATATTGTGCTCGCATATGCCTTTTGTTTTAAGGGCATTCTTTATTCTAAATGCTATGTTTAATGACTCTCCAAGAGATTTCTCTGTTAATTCCTTCCTTGTATCGTTTAGAGCGTTCTTATAATGACCCCATGTTATTTATGACTTGATGGAACTGGTAGTTCGGTTTGATCGTTCGTTTGGTTTCTATGTCAATCTCTGTGTTTTGTAGCTTTTAAACCTTGAACGGTTGATTTTGATCAAAAGTTCATGAGGACGACCTCAAATGCAATTTTGACAGTTTCATAAGCTCAGGAATGGTAGTTTTTGGCTAGTGTCATGGTCGGCTTAGATACCAACGCTTATGGTGCAAGTTGTGTGATTAGGTGTTTTAGCTTTGAAGTTTTGGCCTAAGTTTGACCTTGGTCAACATTCTTGATGTGAGGGCACTTGAATGCATTTGTTGAAAGACGTCCTTGCATTAGACAAGAAATAAAGTGAGTTTGAGCTTGTGTTGAGACTAGCTAGTCATCATTTGAAGTTTTTTTTATCAAGATTTAGGGTAACGTGCTATTGAGAGTAATCTTGCTATGGCGCTTGCATGCTAGCTCTCATTGAGTACTGTTGTAGACACCGTTATTGAGCTTATTGTTTTCTTGATTTACTTGAGGATAAGCAAAATTTTAAGTTGGGGGTGTTGATGAGTGGTAGATTTGCACTCATTTAAGGTCCATTTAGCTCAATAATTAGTGTCCTCAATGCCTAACTTTGTTCTTTTCTAATCAAAATGATGATTTGGAGCTATGAAGGAAATTGGACAACGCAAGGACTGATGTTTGAAAGAATGGCTAAAAATACAAAAAGAAGTTCAAAGTGAATATTGTTGATCACCTAACATGAAGGGTGGATCGCCAACTGAGCATGACCTTGGCCAAATTGACAGTGCATAGCACTTGTGTCTACCAAAGAAGGTCGGTGAACTCTAGTAGAAAAGGTGATGCACCAAGTTAGAACGGCGGTCCTGATGCACATCGCCCAAAGTGATAGTGTGCAAGGTAAAGATTTAATGCTCGAACGACAGACTGAGGTTGTATTCGGCAACTCATCGAACGGGAAAAACTGACTCAATTGAGTACACCAACTGAGGTTCAAACACCTGAAGCCTTGAGCATCACAAGGCGAGCTTAGGTGCAAAGGGCGAGTCGCTGATCAGGTTCGGCGAGCCCAAACTAATGTCGCCGAGCTGGTTACAAATTTGATTTTGGGCCAAACTTTGGGAAAGTATAAATATCCCAAAGGATGCCATTTTTATGTGAGTCTTGGAGAGTCTTCGAGAGTTAGTTTTTAGAGAGTAGAATAGTGAGTAGAACATTTTACCTTTGAGAAGAACATTTTTCTAGTTCTTGGGGATTTATAATTTGAAGCTTGAATTTTATAAATTGAAGTTGAATCCCAAGTGGGTTTACTCTATGCTTGATTTCAAGTTACCCATGGCTGCTTTCATGGAAGATATATTTTTTTTACTTTTTGTGATGGGTGGCTAAAACACCAAGATTTAGGGGTGCTCAAATGGGGTTGGGTGTTGATTTAATGTAGTGGGTATTGGGCTATGCTCTGTTTTGTTGTTGTTCAAGCATGAATTTGGTCTAATTACCATGGGGTTAATTTATAGGTTAAGGTTGTAAACTTAATTCCTACTTCCGATCTATGGTTTATGCTCGAAAGAGATTAATTGGAGTGGGTAATTAGTTCAATACTATAAATTTAGGTTTGATGTCTATGGCTTGCTTGAAAAGAGGTTATGGGTCAGATCTATTTGACCTATTCTTGAAAGAGAAAGTAGAGTAAGGTATTGGATTATTTAGAAATGGCATATACATGAGACCGAAAGGAGATTCTATGCATAGATGCTTTGAGATCGAAAGATGATTAGTATCAATGACGATGACTTAGCCTATTCATGAGTGGTCATCACTATATAGCATCACAATCACCCCTATGTGACGTCGATTTCCAATCCCCACACCCCTAGATTGCCTGTTAACTCTTGATTTCGTTTGAATTTTAGTTTAATTGTGATAATTAATAACCAAAGCTTTATATTAAGTTGGCGGTACCATCCACCCAATTGTTCTAACTATTACAAATGAGCTAATTTTAAGTTCAAATTTCTTGATAAGGAATTCTCTATAATATACCATTCCCTGTGGGATTCGACCCCGACTCTTCGTTGAGTTTTTTAATAACTACGATCACTCACTCTTTTAATTAATTTTGGAGGGTGATTTGAGCGTTATCAATTAAGGAAATGGATACTTCTTGTTTAATAATACATGCTCAACAAATAAAAGAGGAGAATCTTAAGGAAAGATCTAGGGAGGCAAAAAGAGCAAAGACCGGTGATGGTGACTTTTCAGATTTGAGGTCCGATGGACATGGTCGTTCTAAATTCCGACAAAGGTTTTCTGGTCAAGTTTCCTCTAATGCTCTGGTTTCGAAGTTCAACAATGATAGGTTGTCTAACACTAAGCATCAAGGAGGAAATGGTGGTGGATCTTCATTGTATACTTGTACTAGATGTGGAAGGAAACATGAGGGTAAATGCTTAGCCAGTACAGATGGTTGCTTTGGTTGTGGTAAGAGTGGTCACAAGATAAGGGATTGTCCATCACTTGCTACTAAGGAAAGAGAAGGTAGGCAAGCTCCGCCTATTGGTTCAGGTTCAAGTGCTCCAAAGCAAAATAAATTTTATACACTTCAAACTTGACATGAGCAAAAAGGTTCTACCGATGTGGTTACCAGTATGTTAAAAGTCTTTCATCTTGATGTTTATGCTTTGTTTGATCCCGGTGCTAACTTATCTTTTGTGACGCCATATATGGCTATGAGTTTCGACATTTCTCCTGATGTGTTGTTAGCCTCTTTTTTTTGTCTCTACTCCTATTGGTGAATCTATTGTGGCTAAGAGAGTATAGAAATTGTTCCATCTCCTTACCCCATAGAGTCGCTCATGTTGATCTTGTAGAGCTTGATATGTTAGATTTCAATGTTATTCTTGGTATGGATGGGCTTCATTCTTGTTATGCTTCTATTGATTGTAGAACCCGAGTGGTCAAGTTTATGTTTCCAAATCAACCCGTCCTAGAATGGAAAGGGGAAAATTCTATGCCTAACTGTAAGTTTATTTCTTGTCTTAAATCTAGAAAGATGATTTTTAAGGGTTGCATATATCACCTTGTTCAAGTTAGGGATAGAGATTCTGAAATCCCCATTCTTGAGTCGGTCCCTGTTGTGAATGATTTTCTGAAAGTGTTTTCAGATGATCTACCTAGTATTCCTCTTGAGAGGGAAATAGACTTCGGTATTGACCTTCTTCCAGATACACAATCTATATCTATTCCTCCTTATCATATTGCTCGGGCAGAACTTAAGGAATTGAAAGAGCAATTGAAAGATTTGTTGGATAAGGGCTTTGTCGCCCCCCGTTTTTCACAAAACGGGTTTCGGTGCACGACCTACCAACTCTTTTTGGATTTTGGGTGATTAAAGAGTCGCCACCTAACGAATTAAGGCGTGTTAGGGCACCTATCCAACCTAACTAATCTAACTAAAGGGTCAAATAACCAGAGATAGGGTAAGGGTTCAAATTACCTCGAGGGGAAGGTATTAAGCATCCCTCGAGGTCCTCAAATGTGGGTCCTGGCCGTATCTCATGCAAACAATTGTTCAGAATGTCAGATTATGCAACATACTTAAAGGTTATTTATTACAAATTATTCCGACTTAAAACAAGACAAACGCAAATAAATAGTTGATTTTAAGTAGATTATTGAAGAGATTCCGACATGATTATTATCTATAGCAATCACACATAACAAAAGTAAACTAAGCTAAAAGTAAAAGAAACAATTAGCACGTATATCCCCCTCCCCTTAAGCGGTCCCCCAAGTTATATTTCATATATATAGAGTTAGAGTTAGGAGTTTATACAAAATATTACAAAATCGAATCAAATGAAATAGTAAACGACATAAGAATTTAGAATTAGCTACAAAACAGAAACTAAATCCATGGACTCCCTCCCCGGACGACTCTTCATGTCTTAAATTTTATGTTCAACCCTGCTAAAAATAAAAGGGGATACCGACAAATACTGCATATAAAGACAGCAATATAATAATACCAATTATCAACATACGCATAATATTAATTACAACGGACATACAGACATTCCGACAAGTCGTGAGATGTACAAAATCACACATAAGGGATAAGAAAACTGACCCGGATTCTTCCTTTTGTTTAATTTTCGAACACACAAAAACATTTATAATAAAATAATGCGAGAAGAAATTTAAACTAATGAAGAAAAGCTAACCAATTATGCAGAAAGTTTATCAGCAATGAAGCTCTTAGCGAGATCTCTAATTCGAAACAGCAACACGGCAAAGAGCACTCAGAGTTAATCAGAAATCTTCTTCTTCTAAAGAAGAGCGAGTATTTTTATTATTCAAGTCAATTCTCATTTTTTTTATTGTGAAAGTGTCCCCTTAATAAGAATGAGGATCTTCTTTTTATAGTAGAAGAGAGGGCGCTCGTATGACAAAAAAATATTTAGGATCAATTAAATATTATTTTTTCTTATTCAAAAGGAAAGCCAAATTAGTAATATTTTTTTTTTGCTTAACCAAATATAACTTTACTAAAATAGAACAAGTAAGAATCAAATAAACTTTTTTTAAGGCAATTACAATCAACTAACATTAGCAAATAAATAATAAGGAAAATTTACCTTACTCAGAGCCACAAAATCTGTCCGGATTCATACACGGCAAAATAATCTTAGTATCAATTAAACAAGATACCATATGAAATCAGTCCAAAGAGATTGCCATTTAAATAAGGAGATAATCATGGTCCAAAATTATATTTACTCTTTTGAATACCATTTTCAGCAGTTCATTATACCAAAATAATAAAATTCTAGTCAATTTAATGATGGGTGATTAAGGCGAAACTCGAGCAAGTTGCGACTAAATTAAATAATGAATTACCAACAAAATTTGTTTAAACTAAATACGCCATGAAATATCAGACACGATTAGGCAAATCGCTCAAAACACGTTCGAATCTTATCGAATCCATTCAAATGGACCACCACAAGGTGATAGCAATGAAAATACATTTTAACATATTAAACATACATTTTAGCAGAAGACCCAAATCCTTAATCAAAAGGAGAGACACTAAATTTCACACAAATCAAATAAGATAATGACAATATTTCACTGTAGTTAATAAAATTAAACAAGTGCATGAAGTCAGAAAATCACCATAACAATAGCACAAACATCCAACATAGAGATAATCATACATTTCATAATCAAATTAAGAATTATAAAATAAAATCGAATCAAGAGAACATACCCAAACGGATCTGAAAAGATCCATCTTTCAACAGATTGGAACTTTATCTTAACCGGAGTTCTCACTACCTTCGCCGACCGAAGATGTTGTTCACTGGAGTTGCTGCCTCGGCGGAGCAAGAGGAAGAGAGGAGGACGAGCGAGGTCGCCTGGTTGTTTGCCAGCTGTTGGCCGGCTGGCCTTCGCCGGAGCTGCTGGTTTTGCTGGAAGCTGGAGTTTTCGCCGGCGATTGCTGCTGTTGGTTGCTCGCCGGTGGCTGGCTGCTGCTGGAGTTCACTGGTTCTCGCTGGCTCATGAGGAGAGGGAGAAGAGAGCAACGGGGAACGGGAGAAGAGGAGAGAGAGGTTGGGACATCGCCGGTTGCTGGCGTTTCCGGTGGCTTTCGCCGGGCTGCTGCTTCGGTGGCTTCGCCGGAAAAAGGAGAAGAGGAAGGGCGATGGAGCAGTGCCGACTGCAGGACAGAGAGGAGAGAGAGCGAAGGGAGGAGAACATAAGAGGTGGATGGAGAAACGGTGGCGGCTTCCGGCCTTGCCGGTGGCTGTCTCGCCAGAAAAAAATGGAGAAAACGAAGGGGAGACGAAGAGGGGGCGGCGTTTGGAGGAGAAGAGGAAAAAATGAATTTTTTTTAGGGGTTCGGGTCTTTTTAGGTTTGAAATAGGAAGGTTGGGTGGAACGAATTTGGACCATTGATTAATTTTGGATGAACGGTTAAGATTAATTTGGGTGTTGGATAGATTGAGATGGACGGATGAGATCGTATCACGGGTTTTAAGATTTGAATTGAGATCTGAAATTGGAAAAAAGAGGCTACAATTGAAATCAATAAAGGGCTATAATTGAAATAATATGAGGTAGAATAGGCTACGATTGAAAGGGATTGGAACGGAATAGGCTGCAATTTAAATGATTTGGAGGAACATATGGAGATGCTAGTCAATGAATTAAATACTACACACATATAAATTAAACACACTTAAATTTTAAAACACCTGAGTAAAATAAATATTTCGAGTTTAACTATCGATAAACATAATAATTTAATTTAATTCGCATACTAAAATATATAATTTTTTAGACAAGATTGATTAAAATTTTAAACCCGAAATATATTTTAAAAAATACGTATTCAATCGAATAGCACTCCCGAAAGGGTTATAGGTCGGTCAAAATTGGGTGTCAACAGCTGGCCCTTGGTTACTTGAGAATGAAGGATAAATTGTAGGGAAACCAACGTTGACTTAGTAGCCAATTTTGTCCGACCGACGAGAGATGTCAGTGGGATCAATTGAAGTGATATAGAGTTGGAAAAGGGGTTACGACCGAGACTTTTGTATTAAGTCGCCTACATATCTCTGGTATTACGAGAATCAGGTCGTGTGTAGTTCTAGATTTAGGAACAAATGAAGCTCTTAAAAATTTGAAAGAGCGGTATGATTCGAACGGAAATGATATCGGCTTGAATGGATAAGAGTAGCGATAAAGGCATGACATAGCGGTTTCCAGCTTAAGCAAGGATCAGATGAAAAGAAGTAGTACGAGTAGCAAAGCATTGAGAGGGCCTTTGTTGCGATAGACATATGAGCATGATAATCGTAGCCGAAAGGGCGATTGTTCTCACCTGCCATATCAGTCTCTATGCATCTGTAGCTTATAATACGACTAGATAAAGTGATTAGAGCAGATATGTCAAATGAACAATAATATAAGCATGATGCATTTTTCCATATCGACCATGATGTTTGCCTTAAGACTATGAAGATGATGTCTTAGGCTATGATGTCTAGGGCCATGTACGGAAAAAAAAAATCCTCAGGTCATGAAAATGATTCCTTTAGACTATGACATCATCGGATCATGATATGCAGAAATTTAAATCCTTAGGCCATGACATGATGTCCGCAGGCCATGAAAAATGATTCCTTTGGACCATGACGCCTTCGGAACATGATAAGCATAAAGTAAATCCTTAGGCCATGAAATGATGTCCGCAGGCCATGAAAGACGATGTCTTTGGACGATGACGCCTTCGGAATATAAATAATGAGTAAAGAGAGTGTATCTGTTTTGATGTAGTTCGAGCATCTTGTGGCTTGATTCGATAGTTACTATGTACAGAGGTATTCGGGCACATGCAATAATGCAATTCTCGGGCACATTCAATCTCGAGTACAATGTAATCTCGGGCACATGCAATTCTCGGGCATATGTAATCTCGGGCATGATGCAATTTCGGGAACATGCAATATTTGGGCTCAATGCAATCTCGGGCACATGCAGTCCTCGGGCACATGCAGTCTTCGGGCACATGCAATTCTCGGGCACAATGCAATATTCGGGCACATGCAATCTTCGGGCACAATGCAGTCTTCGAGCACATAAAATTCTCGGGCACAATGCAATATTGGGCACATGCAATCTTCGGGCACAATGCAATATCGAGCACAATGCAATATCGAGCACATGCATTCTTCGGACATAATGCAATAGTTGAGAGCATCTTAGACCTTCGCTTGTTAGAAGGGTCGAGTACCATTTGTTGGCGATTTTCGAGCTCAGAATTATGTAGCTTGATCCTATTGGAAGGACATGGTGCCATTGACTGGCGATTGTCTGGCTCAATATAATGTAGCTTGGTCCTTCCCATTGTTGGAAGGAACAGTGTGCCATTTGTTGGCGATTTAATAATGTAGATTGACCCTTCGTCCTATTGGCAGGATAGGGTGTCATTGACTGGCAATTTTTCAGACTTAATATAACGGTAGCTTGATCCCTCGGGTGATATGTACCTGTCTTTTCTGCATTCAAAGAAAAATTGTGAGTTTATAAGAGGGGAGGTTGATCTGTATCCTTGATTTAGCTAGTATGCTCCTTTGATGTCTGCTCGAAGGTCGATCTTTGCAATGTTATCAGAAATTTTGAGGTCCCCTCAAAATTTCTGCCCCGGTGTAGAACTTTAGACCTTTTGATACTCCTTTGGTAGACCAAGAGTTGCTTCGCTTGTATTTTTTAGATCTTTTCAAAAGTTCTGCCCCAGACTCATTATTCATAAAAAAAAATTGTTAAAGTCTTCTTGATAGTCATCCTTGTCTTGTGACTTGCGAGCTAATAATATTCTGATGGAATTTTTGAGATCCTCTCAAAAATTCTTCCCCAGTATTGGGATTTGCAAGAAAAAAAAACTTTTGATGGAATTTTCTAGACCCTCTAAAAAATTCTGCCCCAGTATTGTAGCTTGTAGGAAAATGCTCTTCTAAAGAAATTTTTGAGATCCTCTCAAAAATTCTGCCCCAGTTGAGGCTTGCTAGAAAATGCTCTTTTGATGGAATTTTTTAGACCCTCTCAAAAGTCCTGCCCCAGTTACACAATAAATGGGGAAATGATGATTCTTTATTATGATAAAACCGAACTCCATAGGAGCGCCTACGTAGCCCCTCTTAAACGGGAATCAGGTCTGACGTAGTTCCAAATTCAAGATCATAAGACATTAAACAAAGCATTCTTAAGCAATACTGAAATGATAGATTTTTTACAATATTATTACCCATATGCTAACATGGGTACCTGACTGTAGGAAACTTAAACTTAAACGGCGCAAGCCTTTTATTGGAAACTGCTTCAAACAACTTTCAAAGTTCGCTGATGAGATTCCTTTGGCGCAAGGTCTATCCAGGGTATGACTTCAGCCTCTATCAGTTGTTGAATCTTGTCTCTTAGAGCACGGCATGTTTCAATAGTATGTCCCTTCATCCTTGAATGATAGTCACAAATATTGTTGGGGTCATACCGTTTGGACTGAGTGTCTGGGTTCTTGGCAGGAATAGGTGTCACATGGCCAGCCATTTTGAGCTTTTCATAGAGTTGGTCAAAGGATTCAGCTGAAGAAGCGTAAACTTTGGTGGGCTTCTTCTCAGCATTGAATAGGTTTTTGCAAATATGAGGTTGAGTGAGGGTTTTCACATAGTGGATAGGATATGCTGGTTGTTGATAAGGTAGAGGAGGGTTTTGACATGAAGGCATTTGATGTGGAGGAATTTGGAATAGTATGAGAGGTGCGCGATACCAAGGAGCTTGGTGCAGAGGTGTTTCATGCAGAGGAGCTTGTAAAGTAGGATTTTGTAGGCGCGGAGTGAAATATAGAGGTTTAAAAGCATATGCATGATGTTGGAGAGGATATGGGTGATTTGGAAAGTGAGTGTTCTTTGGAGACATATGAATGGGGCTTGGTTGATTTTGAGGATGAGAAGTAGGGTAAGTTGATGGAGGATTATCTTGGAAAGTGGCCTGACTTGTGACAGGCTGCTTATTCATGTTTGTCTCCAGAGTGGGATTGACAAAGAGTAACAGCTTAGCCCACTCGCGCATATCAGATATCTCCTCTTCCAACTTTTTTATTTTCAGTTCCAGACTTGAGACCAACTCGTCTAATGGATGCTTTTTTTCAATAACTTTATCACTAGTCATTTTCCTCTTTCCTTTGCGATTCTCACTTGGAAGAGAAGGAAGAGCGCCTTTGATCGTGTATGGTAAATCATGGTCACAAATCAACCGTTGGGGAAGGGTAAAATAAAAATAAAAGCAAAAGAAAATCCAAGTTAGAACATTGCGTAAATTGTGATAACAAGCACTTTGTTTTAAGATAAACCCCCTAAATGCAAGGAGCCTCGTTGAGCCAGAGGTAGGCCTAAAACGACACATAAGTGATGCATAATAATTGATTCAAGCCTTATTTGCCAATTTGGAGTTTAGATTAGAGGAAATAAATCAACTTTCATTTATTATAAAATTCAACCATAAAATCGAAAACTGAAAATAAGCTAAAGGGAAAGGGGTAACATGGGAAAGTTATCCTAAATTCTGAAATCTTGAAGATATCGATCCCACGAGCTTGGCGCCATTTTCCCTCTTGTATGTGGGGTGACTTCATGCCCGATGTTCAACACGTTGCGTGCCCATATGTTTTCTCTTTCATCAGTGAGCCCATAGTATCCTTCCCTACTCAATTCTCTGCCTTTAACCTCTTTTAAGATCCATATGTTGTACTCAAGTGTACAGAAGGCCAGCCGTGTACCCATAGGAATGGTTAACACCCGGTCCCATCTTCGAAGTATGTTGTGGACTTGCGGATCATCTAATCCAAAGTCATACTTAAACTGCTCCATGTTGGATCGGAGTGGTATTACTTGA
The DNA here is from genome assembly GCA_029582245.1 of Solanum etuberosum. NCBI lineage: Eukaryota > Viridiplantae > Streptophyta > Magnoliopsida > Solanales > Solanaceae > Solanum > Solanum etuberosum. Next base: position 57,126 of record JAJONR010001357.1, read on the forward strand.
GTTTGTCCAAATTGGCGGAGTACTCGAAGAGGAGCGTAGAGTTGAACGCCCTTTAAGCCAATAAGCTCAATGAAATAGAGTTCATCGCCTCTTACTATTGCATGAGGGGTGGACAACCAATAGAGCTTCCATTAGATGTGGTAGCTCTCGAGCTCTATCAGAAATATCTGCCAGTCTACGAATCCCACAGGGGCGGGGAAACCTACCATTCTTCTTGGATGATTATCAATCTTGATGCGATAACCAAGAAAGAGATCTACCGTGTCAGGTCGTCTGTGGAAGTGTTGAATAGCCCATAATTGCAGCAAGAGATTGCATCCCTCGAAGAATATTCTGCCATTGACGCATGCCGACAGACTTCTCATTATTTCCGCCAGGATCATAGGCACTATGGTTTTTTTAGGTTCACCCTGTCTTTGAGCTAAATCTTGAACCACGTAACCCAAACCTGTGTCGATCTTTCCTCTCTCTTTAGGAAAAACCAAAGAACCTAATAGTGCGATTGCAAAGGCATTCAAGCGATATGTTTCCCATCTTTCGATGGAGCACTCAAATTCTTCATAGAAAGAATAATAGCCATCTTCTTGGCCAAAGCGTGAATATAGAAAGTCAAAAGAAATCCACCCAAGATCTAAACAAGTCAAGGTTGGATTGGACTTCATTCCCAGACATTTTAGAAACTCCCTTGATGATGACTTATAGGGTACCATCATTTTACACTCATGGTATGGCAACTCAATGAAACCACTAATCTCTTCAATCTTTGGCACCAAATCGAAATCAACAAATTTGAAGACCATCCTCACAGGGTCCCAAAATTCCAGAAAGGCCCTAATCAAGTGACGGTCAGGTATGACATAAAGGAGCGAAGTTAAACCACCTAGAAGTTGATCAACCTGTAATTCAGGATCCAATCTAATGTCATCCCACCACACTCTTAGTTTGGGATTCACATCTACTGCCATTTGAACGTTAACGAAGTCTGGATAGACCATTATAACACTGCAAGCAAGAACAAACAGATTCTAAACTCCATTTTGGCAGACTTGGATTGAATTAATTATGGTGATCACATTGGCACATAATTATGCAATTTGTCTAAAGGGTGTTGGAGCCCTTCAGACGATCGGGTGGCTACTAATAGTGTGAATTGACACCAAGGGTAAAACCACCTAAGGTTTATGCAGCATTTATGACCTAATTAAGATTTCTAAGAGTTGGGTAGACACGGACTTGAAGAGGTTCTATGCGATAAGGCACATGGTTCCACGGTAGTAAAACTATCTTCATCTGCCATGCCTCAGCCATCTCTCTAATATAGGGTGTTTGAAGAGAATTAAAGTATTTGTGAGATATGCAAAGTCACACACCATCACGAGAAAACACAAAAAAAGGAAGAGGTTCTCAATTGGGAGAAGTATGAGCGGAATGATAGTTTATCAAAGCGGTAACAATTAGCATGTAAATAGAAAGCAGTAACATATAGACAGTTTATGGAAAGCAATAAATAAATATATGAATAAATAAAAGGAAATAAGCATATAAACATATAAGAGGATCAAGCAAATAAGAAAAGGGTTATGGGATTAAGAATGTAAGTAACAAATCAGGAGGAAGGGAGGGGATTAAACATGATAATAAATAAATAAGGAAAAGGGAAAGGGATTAAGCATGGAAGTAAGCAAATATGCAATTTAGACATGGAAATAGCAAACAAACAAAAATAAATAAACCCCACATAAAGCATGAAACACGTAATGGTAAGAACCTTAATATCCCCAGCAGAGTCGCCATTCTGTCGCGCCCCGTTTTTCACAAAACGAGTTTCGGTGCATGACCTAACAACTCTTTTTGGGTTTTGGGTGATTAAAGAGTCGTCACCTAACGAATTAAGGCGCGTTAGGGCACCTATCTAACCTAACTAATCTAACTAAAGGGTCAAATAACCAGAGATCGGGTAAGGGTTCAAATTACTTCGAGGGGAAGGTATTAAGCATCCCGCGAGGTCCATAAATATGGGTCCCAGCCGTATCTCATGCAATTTATGTGGGGGTTACGAGTAGCAGTTAAGGTCACTTCATTTATTGGTTATTTAATTTATTCATTTATTGGTTATTTAATTTAAACATGATCACTAGGTGGTATAAGAATAAACATCAAACAAATATTATTCTATGAAAACAAATTAAAAAAAAGATAAGCGAAAAGACAATTAAACAAAATAGATAGGAGAAAACAGTTTATTATTAAACTACCCCAAACAGTTACAATTATAAAACACATAAAGGGAAAAAGGAAAGGGAGACCATGGAAACCAATATGCTTTACGGATCAGCGCTCGGCTTATTATTCGGTCATCTTAATATTTGGAAAGACAAAACCAATGTTTGTCATTTTAAGCCTGAGTAGATTTTCTTCATCTCCGTAAAGGGCCTAACTACCCCTACCCCACCTTCCGCATGCATAACGTCCTAGAAGGTGCCTAGCGTCCCCGCTTAATGTCCAAGAGGCATTGGATTACTACTAGGGAGATTTTAGACTAAAAGTAAAATATAAGTTGTCTACTTAGGCCCTCTAGACACCAAGCAAAAAAAATAAAAAATTGGACAACATTTAACACATAAAATCTCAAATTGGCCTCTAGATTTTAATTAACATGCTAGCAAACACACATAGTCGTGAAAGGTTTCATGCTAGGTGTGTGGCCTACAAATAGATGTTATAACGGTATAATTATTCAATTACGAGGGGCAGAGAATATTACAGATGCAGATATGAATGATTAACTGGTTTTGAAAGGTGGCAGAAAAACGAACATAAATGCAGGAAATATTTTTAGAGCAGTAGCAGATCATATTATTAATGCATAAATTTATCTTAAGTGACATTCAGATGCAAAAAATTAATTAGTAGCTTATTTTAATTGGCAAAATAGTATTTAGAAATAATTAATTCAAGCTGGATTTAATCGAGGCAGCGGATATTTAAAGTTGCAGATTTTAAGTAAACATGCAGAAAATTATTAATTTGATTTTAAGTGGCAGGGCAATTACACTAAATGCAAAACTTTAATTATCTTGTGCAGATTCAATAGGGTAGACTGTTTAAAACAGTACTAGCATGCTGGACAGTTTATTCTTATTTTATAAGTCAGAAAATAAATGTGTTGCAAAATTACTTAACAATAATCAGAAAACGTGCATAGTGGATTTATTTTAGTCATCTAACATGCTGAAAATTATAAGAAGCCTATAGACATGCTATCTAAGTGATCAACATGTTGAGAAGTATTAAAACCAACTGATTATCATGCTGAAAATATTATTATCAATCTTATTAATGAAGTACTATAGGCATGATTTCTAAGTGAAATAATACGGAAAATAATTAATTACTCTCACATTAACAGATAAACAAAAGATAGAAACAATTCAGATTTTTCCTTTTTAACTTCATTAACATGCTGAAAAGTTATTAAACACATAAAATTAAGAGTTGGATTATTAACTGACATACTAAGATTATCGAATTCTTATTAATTCAAGCTAATTAATTAATATACAAACAATTGTTCAGAATGTCAGATTATGCAACATACTTAAAGGTTATTTATTACAAATTATTCCGACTTAAAACAAGACAAACACAAATAAATAGTTGATTTTAAGTAGATTATTGAAGAGATTCCGACATGATTATTATCTATAGCAACCACACATAACAAAAGTAAACTAAGCTAAAAGTAAAAGAAACAATTAGCACGTATATCCCCCTCCCCTTAAGCGATCCCCCAAGTTATATTTCATATATATAGAGTTAGAGTTAGGAGTTTATACAAAATATTACAAAATCGAATCAAATGGAATAGTAAACGACATAAGAATTTAGAATTAGCTACAAAACAGAAACTAAATCCACGGACTCCCTCCCCGGACGACTCTTCATGTCTTGAATTTTATGTTCAACCCTGCTAAAAATAAATGGGGATACCGACAAATAATGCATATAAAGACAGCAATATAATAATACTAATTATCAACATATGCATAATATTAATTACAACGGACATAAAGACATTCCGACCAGTCGTGAGAAGTACAAAATCACACATAAGGGATAAGAAAACTGACCCGAATTCTTCCTTTTGTTTAATTTTCGAACACACAAAAACATTTATAATAAAATAATGTGACAAGAAATTTAAACTAATGAAGAAAAGCTAACCAATTATGCAAAAAAATTATCAACAATGAAGCTCTTAGCGAGATCTCTAATTCGAAACAGCAACACAGCAAAGAGCACTCAGAGTTAATCAGAAATCTTCTTCTTCTAAAGAAGAGCGAGTATTTTTATTGTTCAAGTCAATTCTCCTTTTTTTTTATTGTGAAAGTGTCCCCCTTAATAAGAATGAGGATCTTCTTTATATAGTAGAAGAGAGGGCGCTCGTATGACAAGAATATATTTAGGATCAATTAAATATTATTATTTTTTATTCAAAAGGAAAGCCAAATTAGTAATATATATTTTTTGCTTAACCAAATATAACTTTACTAAAATAGAACAAGTAAGAATCAAATAATTTTTTTTTAAGGCAATTACAATCAACTAACATTAGCAAATAAATAATAAGGAAAATTTACCTTACTCAGAGCCACAAAATCTGTCTGGATTCGTACACGGCAAAACAATCTTAGTATCAATTAAACAAAATACCATATGAAATCAATCCAAAGAGATTGCCATATAAAGAAGGAGATAATCATGGTCCAAAATTATATTTACTCTTTTGAATACCATTTTCAGCAGTTCATTATACCAAAATAATAAAATTCTAGTCAATTTAATGATGGGTGATTAAGGCGAAACTCGAGCAAGTTGCGACTAAATTAAATAATGAATTACCAACAAAATTTGTTTAAACTAAATACGCCATGAAATATTAGACACGATTAGGCAAATCGCTCAAAACACGTTCGAATCTTATCGAATCCATTCAAATGGACCACCGCAAGGTGATAGCAATGAAAATACATTTTAACATATTAAACATACATTTTAGCAGAAGACCCAAATCCTTAATCAAAAGGAGAGACACTAAATTGCACACAAATCAAATAAGAGAATGACAATATTTCACTGGAGTTAATAAAATTAAACAAGTGCATGAAGTCAGAAAATCACTACAACAATAGCACAAACATCCAACATAGAGATAATCATACATTTCATAATCAAATTAAGAATTATAAAATAAAATCGAATCAAGAGAACATACCCAAACGGATTTGAAAAGATGCATCTTTCAACAGATTGGAACTTTATCTTAACCGGAGTTCTCACTGCCTTCGCCGACCAAAAATGTTGTTCACTGGAGTTGCTACCTCGGCGGAGCAAGAGGAAGAGAGGAGGACGAGCGAGGTCGCCTGGTTGTTTGCCAGTCGTGCTTCGCCAGAGCTGCTGGTTTTGCTGGGCGCTGGAGTTTTCGCCGGCGACTGCTGTTATTGGCTGCTCGCCGGTGGCTGGCTGCTGCTGGAGTTCACTAGTTCTCGCTGGTTCATGAGGATAGGGAGAAGAGAGCAACGGGGAGCGGGAGAAGAGGAGAGAGAGGTTGGGACATCGCCGGTTGTTGGCGTTTCCGGTGGCTTTCGCCGGGCTGCTGCTTCGGTGGCTTCGCCGAAAAAAGGAGAAGAGGAAGGGCGATGAAGTAGCGCCGACTGCTGGCTGCAGGACGGAGAGGAGAGAAAGCGAAGGGAGGAGAACAGAAGAGGTGGATGGAGAAACGGTGGCGGCTGCCGGCCTTGCCGGTGGCTGTCTCACCGGAAAATAATGGAGAAAACGAAGGGGAGAAGACGAGGGGGCGGCGTTTGGAGGCGAAGAGGAAAAATTGAAATTTTTTTAGGGGTTCGGGTCTTTTTAGGTTTGAAATAGGAAGGTTGGGTGGAATGAATTTGGACCATTGATTAATTTTGGATGAACGGCTAAGATTAATTTGGGTGTTGGATAGATTGAGATGGACGGATGAGATCGAATAACGGGTTTTAAGATTTGAATTGAGATCTGAAATTGGAAAAAAGAGGCTACAATTGAAATCAATAAAGGGCTATAATTGAAATAATATGAGGTAGAATAGGCTACGATTGAAAGGGATTGGAACGGAATAGGCTGCAGTTTAAATGATTTGGAGGAACATATGGAGATGCTAGTCAATGAATTAAATAATATACACATATAAATTAAACACACTTAAATTTTAAAACACCTGAGTAAAATAAAAATTTTGAGTTTAAATATCGATAAACATAATAATTAAATTTAATTCGCATACTATTAAAATTTTAAACCCGAAATATATTTTAAAAATACGTATTCAATCGAATAGCACTCCCGAAAGGGTTATAGGTAGGTTAAAATTGGGTGTCAACAGGCTTCATCTGGCTGAGTATCTCTCCATGGGGTGCTCTAGTTTTATTAGTTCATAAGAAAGATGGTTCACTTTGCATGTGATTGAATATCGAAAATTGAACAAAATTTCCATTAAGAATAAGTATCTTCTTCCAAGGATAGATGATTTGTTTGATCAACTCCAAGGGGCGAGTTATTTCTCTAAGATTGACCTCCGGTCGGGTTATCACCAATTTAGGGTGAAGAAAGATGACATTCCGAAGTCAGCTTTTCAAACTCTGTATGGTCATTATGAGTTTTTGGTAATGTCATTTTGTTTGACAAATACTCTTTCCGCATTTAAGGACTTGATGAATAGAGTGTTTAGACAGTTTCTAGATGCGGTGTGATTGTATTTATTGATGACATCTTTATTTGCTCACAAAGTGAGGATGAACATGCTGATCATTTGAGGATCGTGTTGCAAGTCCTCAAGGACCAACAACTATTTTCAAAGTTTAATAAATGTGAATTTTGGTTGAGATTCATGGATTTTCTTCGTCACTTAATTTCCGATAAGGGTATTAAGGTAGATCCTAAGAAGACAAATGCGGTTAAGAATTGGCCTAGACCTCTATCCCCTATGGATATTCGAAGTTTCTTGGGTTTGGCTAGATTTTATAGAAGGTTCGTGGGAGGTTTTCTTCGATCGCCTCTCCATTGACAACATTGACCCAAAAGAAAATTAAGTTCTTAAGGTAGGAAGCGTGTGAGAGGAGTTTCCAAGAGTTGTAGGATAGACTCATTTCGGCTCCTATTTTGACTTTACCAGAAGGATCCGATGGGGTCGTTGTTTATTGTGATGCTGCAAAGATTAGATTAGGGTGTGTTCTTATGCAAAATGGGAAAGTTATTTCTTATTCTTCAAGGAAACTTAAGATTTATGAAAAGAACTATTCTACCCATAAATTTGAGCTACCGGCGGTTGTGTTTACCTTAAGGATTTGGAGGCATTACTTATATGATGTTCATGTTGATGTCTTTATCGACCATATGAGTTTGCAATATGTGTTCAAGCAAAAGGATCTAAATCTTTGCCAACGTAGATTGCTAGAACTCTTAAAGGACTATGACATGAGCATCCTTTATCACCCGGGAAAAGCTAATGTGGTGATTGATGCCTTAAGTTGATTGTCCATGAATAGTGTTGCACATGTCGAGGATGATAAGAAGGAGTTGGTTCATGATGTTCATAGATTGGCCCGATCGGGTGTTCGGTTGGTTGATTCTAATGAAGGTGGTGTCATTGTCTATAATGGTTCAGAATCGTTGTATGTGTCAGATATGAAAGCCAAGCAAGGTCTTGATCCAATTTTGTTTGAGTTGAAGGAAGCGGTGCTTAAAAGATCTGTTGAGGCTTTCTCCCAAGGGGAAGATGACGTGCTTAGATATCAAGGTCGGTTGTGTGTTCCCAATATTTATAAGTTGAGGGAGCAGATTTTATCAGAAGCCCATAGTTCTTGGTATTCCATTCACCCAGGAGCCACCACGATATACCGTGACTTGCGAGAGGTCTATTGGTGGAATAAGATGAAGAAAAATATTGTGAAATTTGTGGCTAAGTGTCCTAATTGTCCACAAGTGAAAGTTGAGCATCAAAAGTGGGAGGTTTGTCCCAAGATATTAGCATTCCTACTTGGAAGTGGGAAATGTGAATATGGCCTTTATTGTTGGTTTACCCCGTACTCGGTGGCAACATGACTTGATTTGGGTTATAGTAGATCGTATGACGAAGTCAGCTCATTTCATTCCCATTAAAGTTTTTTGTAAGACAGAAGATTATGTTAAGTTGTATCTAAAGGAGATGGTTAGGTTGCATGGAGTGCCCCTATCCATTATTTCAGATCGTGGTACCTAATTTACTTCTTAGTTTTGGAAATCTTTCCAAAAAGTCTTGGTACTCATGTTAAGCTTCGTATGGCCTTTCATCCTCAAAACGACAGGCAAGCGGAGCGTACTATTCAGACTTTAGAAGATATGTTGAGAGCTTGTGTGATTGATTTCAAGGGTAATTGGGATGATCATTTGCCTTTGATCGAGTTTGCATATAATACTAGCTATCATTCAAGTATTGGCATGACTCCATTTTAGGCTCTTCATGGTAGGAGGTGTAGGTCTCCTATTGGTTAGTTTGAAGTTGGTGAGGTTGCTTTGATAGGTCCTGAATTGGTACATGAGGCTATGGAAAAAGTTTGGCTTATTAGAGAAAGGCTGAAAATGGCTCAAAGTCGACAAAATTCATATGCCGATGTTAGAAGAAGAGATCTTGAGTTTGATGTTAATGATTGGGTTTATTTGAAAATTACACCTATAAAAAGTGCCATGAGGTTTGGAAAGAAGGGGAAGCTTAGTCCCTGATATGTAGGCCCATACCAGATTTTGAAGTGTATTGGTAAAGTTGCCAATGAGATTGAATTGCCTAATGATTTAGCATCAGCTCATCTAGTATTCCATATCTCCTTATTGAAGAAGTGTGCTGGAGATCTAACATCTATTGTTCCTTTAGAAGATTTGGGAGTTAAATTGAATCTTTCTTAGGAAGAAGTTCTGGTTGAGATTTTAGACCGGCAAATCTGGAAGTTGAGAAACAAAGAAGTTGCTACCGTGAAGGTTCTTTAGAGGAATCAATTAGTTGAGGGTGCTACTTGGGAGGCGGAGGCCGATTTGATGTCCCTATATCCTCATCTTTTTCATTGTTTTCCTACTCTAGTTTGAGGTATTTAGTTCCTCATGGTTCACTCTTTGGTTTCATGTGTCTTAGTCATTCTCATGTTTCCTCATACATGCATGCTCATAAAAAATCTGACTTTCGATGTTATGATCTAACTTGGAGTGATTCTCTATGTTTATGTGCATTTGAGTATGAGTTGCATGTATACCTTATGAATGATGTCTTGAATATGCTTTAGCTTGGAGTCAATTTTCCTCCTCAGATATGTGCATTTATTTAATTGCATTCATGTTGGGTTGTTAGTTTCTCTCCTACTATATTGATGCCATCTTGATTCTCATTCAAGGACGAATGTTCCCAAGGGAGAGATATTGTAGCACCTCAGGATTTTAAAAAAGAAAAGAAAAGAAGTTTTTAGGTTGCAGGTTGTGTCTACAGGTCCCATCTATGAAACCGTAGAAGCTTCTACGTGCCGTAGATGGCAACCCTAGAAGAGGGAAAATAAGTTTCTAAAATCAAGTCCCAGTACCCCTTTTTATGGTTCACCGGGAAAGCCCGTCAATCCTTGGACGAGTCGTAGATATGTCACGTAGGTGAGTCCCATACATAGTGAAATTTTGAGGGTTAGGTTGGTTTCTATGGTTGGTGTCTACGGACCGTAGGAATACCTACAAGCCATAGACATGTTCCATCAAGTTGTTCCAATTTTCAGAAGTTTCTATTCTTTTCTACAGTTGACCAGTACGTTCTGTAGGTCCAAACCGTAGAAGGGTGCATCCGTTATTTTATAGGGGATTTTAAGTCTTTTGCCTAAGTTATTAATGCCTAAACTAGGTCATTTTGGTCCTAATCCTAAGCCCTATATGAGTCCTTTAAGCCTAAAACCCATTCTAAATAATTCTCCTAAATCCCTAAATTCCCTCCAAGATCACCCCCAAAATCCTCTGAAGAGCTAAGGAAGGAAAAAGCTAGGATTTGGCTTCAAGAACTCCAATTCACCATATATTGTGGGCACTGATTACTAAGGTATGTTACTATTCACCTATGGAGTCCTTTCCTCCATAGGGTTCCTAAAATCCCCAATTTTACAAGTTAGTTTCCCAAATCAAAGTTAGAGTTTTATTCAATCTTCATGGGTTCTTTTCAATTGTGATTCAATTAATTGTTTTCTATCTTCTTATGCATGAATTGAAGTAATTATATAGTTTTAAGTTGAATTCACATGAACCCATGCATGATCCATGATTTTTAGACTATGATCACATGATGAAGCTTATGACCTATGAACTATGAATTTATGAAGATTTACAAGTTTTAATGAAATTGATGTAAATGTTTTGAGGATGCTTTGAGAGTAAAGTATAAATGTTATTGTGAAAAGATTTCTCACATAAAGGATTCATAAGGTTGAAAGGTTTTCTCACCTAAGTTAAATCAAGATTAAGGATCTATTCTAAATGAACTTTAGCTTGGATTGGTTACATAGTTGGGCCTTTCCATGGATGATGAAATGAATAAGATTAATGACTAATCCGTGGGATTTTTTCTTAGCACCGAGAGGATATTGAGATGGAGGCTCTACCATTTGTAGAGGTTGGGTCTCTAGTAGCAATCTCCTTATCCCATAACTATGCGCCACCATAGAATGATTATCTTAGATAGACATTAGCTAGTGGATCCACTTTAGCTCAGACTCATGATTCTTACCTTGGAAAGTAAGGACACCCCTTTTTGTTGTGGGGCAGACACTGGATTCCATGTTATAACTAACATGATCTATGTCGGTTACATGGTAAACTTACCACAATAATGAACTAAGGTTCCTTATAAAGTATCTCCCAAATGATTTAAAGATGTTTAGCTTGCATAGACAATGAGTATGATTTATGTTTTATAACCCTTTTATCTTATGATTTATCTTGGTTATTGCATGTCATGTAAAGTCCTTTTAGCATGATTTCATAACTCTTATGTATTTATATCATATTTAGTACATTTCATGTACTAATACATACTTGTGCCTATATTTTTTCCCTAATGTAGGGTCGGACGCTCCTACCTCTCACACTCCTGGCTAGTTGATCCTTTGGCATTCAAGAATTTGTGAGTCTTCATGTTCCAAGGACCGAGACACTTTTACAGCTTTATGTCATTTCAGTTTTTAGACTTGTATGTGATGTATGGTTATGTCCCAATCATTTCTTTTGATGTAATATATGGCTTATTGATACTTATGGCAGACTTCTGCTTTTGTCAAACTCCTTTTATGATATAAGACTGTTTCCTTAAAATCGTTATTTTCTATTATCTTTTATGATGTATGCTAAGTGTCTTGTAGAGGGCCTCTCGGGGTTTTATATCCCATGTTACGCCTAGGGTATACTTGGATTGTGACAGTGGTTTGAATAATTGAAGAGTGACAGGGTGGTTGATGCGGGTCCTCTTGATTGTGAGAAATTTAAGGGAGCTTTTCTTGATCGTTTATTTCCTCTTGAAATGAGAGAAGAGAAAGTTCTTAAGTTCATTAATCTTCGTCAAGAAAATATGAGTGTGAAGGAGTATGCTTTGAAATTTACTGAATTGGCTAAGTATTCTCCAACTATGGTTGCCGACTCTAGGGCAAAGATGAGTAAGTTTGTGTCGGGTGTTTCTGACTTGGTTGTCAAAGAAAGTCATACCGCCATGTTGATCAAGGAAATTGATATTTCGTGGTTGATGATACTGGCCCAACAAATTGAGGAGGAAAAGCTCAAGGAAAGGGAAAAATATTCCAAGAGGGCAAGGACCGATGATGGTGATTTTTCTCATTATATTATGTCCCCGTAAGATCATGTTTCATGTTTTATTGCATATCCCTCATACTTAGTGAATTTCATATACTAATTCATATTTGTGCCTACTTTGTTTAACTAATGTAGGGCCCAGCAATATTCGTCCTCCCGCTCGTGGCTAGTTGCATGACCATTCAAAGTTAGAAGAGTTGGTGAGTTCTCATGTTCCGAGGACCATGTCACCTTTACTTGCTTTCTTATATTTGAGTTTTCAGATATTGTACGTGAAGTACGGGTTACGTTCAGACCACTTCTTTTGATGTAGTAGAATGACTTGTCCAGACAATGATTAGACTTCCTCTTTTATGCACACTCTTCTATTAATATGAGATTTCTTACTTTGATTCTTGCATTATCTATTATGTTGTGTGGTGTGTATGACAAGTGGCTTGTGTAGGGCCTCTCAGGGTATTATACGTCATGTCGCGTCTAGGGTGTACTTAGGGTCGTGACACATTCATTACAAACTAACACCTTAATTCCTCACCCACTCTATGCCAAATCTCAAAACTAACATCATCACCCTTATATTGACATCCTTTTTATTACGACACTCATCTCAAATTCAAGCTTAGTGTCTCGTACTAAACACAGATATCAATATAATTTCTCACATACTATACTAACTTATAACTAATAGATAAAATTAAGAAACACTCGTCCACTAAGACCTCATGACAAGTAGTCAATATTTATCTCCTAGTGTATCTATTTACATATTACCGCCACATTCTTTTTCACCACCTAAGTACTATTTATCATTTCACTATACATCATTGCCTAATTAGTTCTATAACCTTCTGAATACCATGGAGCTCTCCCTTCAAAAATCATCAGCCTAGCTTAGATCTACCACCTCATGAATACTCAGAACACCTATACTAGGTCTTCATTGACACAATGGTACATTATCATAAACTCCCTTCTGGTTAAAGTATGCTCTAACTCATCATGACTAGTAACTATTACTCTACCTTCTATCATGAAAGCCACACAAAATTAATTCTCCTTAGTCAACACATAAGGAAAAAACTCCTCATTAATAACTTATTGGGTTCATGACTGCAACAACATAAACTAATTTATCACTATCTCCCTTTCTTATATTACTACAATTCTAAATGCATTCTTCTAACTCTTGGAACTTCTACTACTATAGGCTCATAATATCACAAATCGTGCTATGTTTCTGGTGAAAATACCACCCAAGCATTCTAAAACAAACTTCCCTCATAAGGGTCTCACCTAAAACAAGGTTAAGAGAAGAGGGTCTGGGAGTAAATCTCGCTTTTAGCTCAAACACACGATTCATATGAATAAGAGTGCATTCTTTTGAATCCAAAAACTTAAGCTCACTCACATGCTTCTCTCAAGCCCCTATGCAGTTTCATGACTTTGTGAAGACTTTATCTGAGAGTAACTGATTGGTAAGGATTTGGATCTTTGCTATTTTCACCACCTTGAGTATGAGAAGTACTCGAATGGATTTGACAAATGCATGACTCTTAATAAATTACTTGTGACATAGTTCTACTGCACGATCTAGAGTATGAAAGAATGGGAAATGTCTACTAAATGTCCTGTAACCTCCTGATTATAAGTGTGGTGCGCAACACACCCATAAGCAAGACTCTACTAGACACGGCTTATTAGATACCATTGGATACTTGAAATCTATGCTCTAATACTAAGTTTGACACGACCCGAGCCTACACCCATAACGTGGTCGGAACTCAGAAATCATTGCTGGTCCCCAAGCAAACCCTTATCCTGGTTGACTACAAGTAAAAGACTAACACAAGAATACACAATCATCAAACTGAAAGAAACGTTTAACAATAGTTAACTGAATCTCAAACACTCTAAATATATTGAGTATGAAATATAAGTTTTAAATAAAATATCTGAAACTAAAAGACTCTCCAAAACTGTCTATCTATGAAGCCTCTATTGTATGAATATGAGTGTCGGGACAAGACCCACGACATCTCAAAAATCTACCACTAACAACTCATAAAAACTGGATTCCTCCAGAATTAAGGAGGCCTCACTCATAAGGTGACAAGTGGATGAACTGATCTCAACGAAACTTGTTGAGGATCTGAAGTATCTGAATCTGCAACATGAAAAGAACCAGGTTGAATGATATCACTACATTGAATGTATGAGTATGTAATAGGGCTAAATAAAACAAATAACTAAATAGAAAGATTGAAGGTAAATCAACTGAAGAATAATATTAGTCATTCAAACTCTAACTGTAAAAATGCAACAATAGTGAATACTGAACTGAAATAAAAAAAAATTGAAATATACTTTACTTTATTTTACTAGGGAGTTTCTCGAACCAACAACCATCACTTACGATTCTAGTGATGATCCAATGTATTACCCACATTGCCAGAGCCACACTATACCTTACCGGAGTATAAAATGCAACTGAACTAATGGATCCACTAAAAAGCCTTTTTTGAGGCAAGTGAGGGTCGCCCGTCTTGGGGTATGATTCTATCTACGTACGGCATAGGTTACGGAGTTTGAGTTATCTTAACTCTTACCCCAAATCGATGCTCAATACTACTCCCAAAATAAAATTGTATGATCATGTAAAAGTACTCTTTGAGTTGAGATAATTACTCAAAAGGCCTCTTTAAGAGATAACAAAAGTTGTACTAAATCTTTCTGAAAACTATTTATAATTTTTTGAAAACAGTGCTCACTTTTTCAATGTAAAAATGATGCATTTGGAACTATTTAAGTTCTCCTAAACACTTTTTAAAAATAATGCTTTAATTTTTTCTCTTAAACTTGCTTCAGTTTCCAAAATCAATGTAAGAAAATTTTACTGGCTCGAAATACTTTTAGTAAAACTCAATATATAGGGTTCATGTGGAACTTCAAGCATGAACAATAATTCAAAATTTTCAATACATAAAGTATCAAAATTTCATAATATAGGAATTTCATAAAATTGAGGGCAGAACCCTAGTTACAACTTACTACTAACTAAATTGAGATGTAGGGTGCGAGGACGAACTAGTCCGACATTATGAAAAGCCTTACATACCTCGAAAAAATGGTTCTCAAAAAAGTTTGAAGAAGAACTTGATTAGAAGACTCGAAACCCTAGCTTTTGTCTTCCTTAAGGTTTTCTTAGAGATGAAGAATGGAGAAGAATCTTGGATTAAAAACCTTAGGATTCTTGAAGAGAATCTTGAACTTGGAGCCATTAGATCTTGAGAAATTTGAGAAATCCTTTCTTGGAGTTCTTGATCTTTAGAAGAATGAGAATTGGGGATTTTTTTTAGAGTTTCTATATGTATAAAGATGTTATTAGGTTGTAAGATGGACTTAGGAAAGTTGATTTAGGGTAAAATATCAAGAATACCCTTCTAAGAACGTAAGAAGACCATAAGAATCAAAGAAAACGACCTTTTAATGAATCCTAGTGGCCAAATCGGTGATTTGGAGGTCTTCTCGTTGAAATAGTCGGCGGGTCACCCAATGGGACTTTGGATCGCCCAAATAGACAGAGACTTAAGGTTTTTAGGACAACTCGGTGAGCTAATTCGGTGATTCGCCAACCCATTCGGCAGATCGCCGATTGAGCAGGTGACCTCGCTGAATTTCTCAGCTAGGGTATGTTCCAGTAAATGACTATAACTTTTTACTCCAAATTCGAAATAAGGCAAACTCGATGGTGTTGGAAAGAACACTTATAGACCTTTAATTTTATAGGTTATAGGTCATCCAATTCATTATATGCAGAGAAATATGATTGTTTGAAGTTGACTTTTATATGAACTCATGCGAGAACTTAGCCGATAGAAATGCTTTGAACTTGGCTTGGTGTTTGAGGTCCCTTATGAACCTAGATCACTTTCGATACACTTGATACACTTGGTAAAGGACCTCAAAACACATGCGTAAGTAGGAAATCACCCGGTTCAAGCTTATATACTTACAACGAATGATTCAAATTTTACAAGTAGAGTTGTGAGGTGTTACAGAATGATTCGGGTCTTAGCTTTAAAATTTTCTGGGTGTTACAATATCTCTCCCTTGGGATCATTTATCCTCGAATGATGGTCAAGTTTTCTTAAATAGAAGTAGCTAACCTAACTATATATCTGATATCTGAACTTACTTACTGACATAGATGGAACTGATTCATATTAGGAGTTTGGAACTCACTATGGCACATAAGGCATGAATATTCATATATGATCACAAGATTAAAATCGTGGCATGAAATTTCTAAGAATCACCATATGAAAGAGGCTATTACCCCAAACATTCTCATCAAAATTTCTACAACCACTCAAGAACCAAGGCCACGATTCGTGCGAGCTATCTGAATATGAAGCACTACCATGGTTTGAATATCTTAGTCAGCTAACATGGGTTCATAAAGCATGAATGATATCGGTTTGAACATAAGTCACACTCTCTTAAACTGTTTCGCATCAAACAATGATATCTAGACAAAATGTAAGAATAGGACTACTAGGCCTTAAGCGATACGAATGCTAGCTTTCAATCCTAGTAACACTTCTAAACCATTCCCTCCTTTATGAAAACTACACCTCTTTAGCAGCAACTCATAGCTCCTATAAGGGTACATGACTACTCTTACCAAGGTCTAAGTCAAGTTGTCTGTTCTTACTGTGTTCAAGAATAATATCTAAATCACAAGGTGCTAAACATAAGGTGATTATATTAATCTAAATCACAAGATTTAGGTCCTATACCTCTATAAGAAATCTCATCCAAAGAACACTAGTCCTGACCACCACATTTAACCAACCTCGAGTCCTAATCAAGAACCATCTAATGCTTCATGCATTCATTCACAAGTTATCAACACCACATTCAAGCCTAATACTATAACTACTCCATGGACTCCTACTAACCAATCCTTATAAGAATTCATCATTATCTCGTCACCTCGACCAACTAAAATTTTGCGCATTACTACCAGGAAATCGACTAATAAATCTCATCTAACTATTACTCATCGTAAAATCTCATCTCCTTCTTCCTCCACATTTATAACCTTAGATGGAATAATCACACTACCACTACCACTATAAGAAACATCAACTCTCCCTATCTATCATCACATAATTACTATTAACAACATCATTCTAAAAAATAAAAAGGATCACTGAAAAATCTTTGAGGTGAAGGATCATAAGCACGATTCATTCTAGATTTTTGATAAAAGAATATGCATGACATAACATTATGTTTCTATCATTGAGAGTAAATCATGAATTTGTGAGACTGAGCAAACTATGAGACATGATTGCTTATATGAATAGGTTCATATCAAGAGGCTTGTATCCATAACTTTATAGAGTAGGATTGAGATAAATGGGGTAAAGGATTTGTCTCTCATTCTGGCAACTCGACATAGATGTGAATCTGTCTTAAGTGTACGAGCATATGTCATGAACACAATTATGATATTAGAGGCATCAACCAGATGTTGTAATGACTAAACTTTGAGGAATACACTAGATTATGAATGGATTGATATATCACTAAAACTCTTTCTAAGCACATCACTATCTTATTTTCCACACTTAACTTGGTTTCTCGTCTTATAATCTCCCCCTTAGGTCTGAAGTCGACACTTTAAAGATATGGATCTATTCTATCAAATCTAAACTGGTCTACATTCGCTTTACTCTAATACTCGGGAAACATTAATCTCATGGGTTCTAGACTCCCCACATGTAGGTACTAAGATTCCTTATAAAGCTTTTTTTTGAGATGCTTCTCTTAACTTCTTCTCGCTTCAATAGAAGTATTTTTATAATCGAGACATGTATTGTCTTATAAAGTTGCTTAATCAAACTCTTAATAGCCTTACTTCTCTTTTTTGGCCCACTGTCACCATCCTTCTAATTTAATTCAACCTAATTGGAGGAAACTTGAACTATATTTAAGAGGCTCAACAATTGCTAAATATGATCCCTTCGACAAAACTCTTAAGGGTAATAAATAATGTTTACATCAGCCTACTCCACATTAACAGCTCAAATATACTATCTAGGCACACATAGAAAATCATAAACTTAATTAGAACCTCGTCTAACTACATACAACCTCGGCTACACCTCTTAATACTCTTGTTAATCTAATGACTTAGTCACACTTCATTTCTCTAATCTAAGAGTCATAATACCACACTTGTACCACTCACATTCATTAAAAACTAACACGTTAATTCCTCACCTACTCTATGTCGAATCTCAAAACTAACATCATCACCCTCATATAGCCATCCTTTCAATTACTACACACATCTAAAATTCTATCTTAGTGTCTAGTACTAAACACAAGAATCAATATAATTGCTCGCATATTATACTAACTTATAACTATTAGATAAAATTAAGAAACACTCGCCCACTAAGACTTCATGACAAGTAGTCAATCTTTATCTCCGAGTCTACCAATTTACAGATTACCGTCACATTCTTTTTCACCACCTAAGTACTATTTACCCTTTCACTATACATCATTGCCTTATTAGTTCTAGAACCCTTCTGAATACCATGGGGCTCTCCCTTCAAAACTCATAAGCCTAGCTTAAATCTATCACCTCATGAATACTCTGCTCTTTTACTAAACACCTATATTTGGTCTTCACTAACACAAGGGTACATTATCATAAACTCCCTTCTGGTTAAAATATACTCTAACTCATCCTGACTAGTAACTATTACTCTACTTTCTATCATGAAAGCCACACAAAATTAATACTCTTTAGTCAATACATAAGGGAAAAACTCCTCATTAATAACTTACTAGGTGCATGATCGCAACAACATAAATTTCTTTATCACTATCTCTCTTTGTTATATTACTACACTTCTAAATGCATTCTTCTAACTCTGGGAACGTCCACTACTACTGGCTCATAATATTACAAATTGTACTATCTTTCGGGTGAAAATATCACCCCAAGTATTCTAAAACACACTTCCCTCATAAGGGTCTCACCTGAAACAAGTCTTAGAGAAGAGGGTCGGAGAGTACATCTCACTTTTAGCTTGAACACACAATTCATATGAATAAGAGTGCATTATTTCGAATAAAAAAACTTAAGCTCACTCACGGGCTTCTCTCAAGCCCCTCTGCAGTTTCATGACTTTCTAAAGACTTTATCTGAGAGTAGTTGATTGGTAAGGATCTAGGACTTTGCTATTCTAACCACATTGAGTATGAGGGGTAGTCGAATGGATTTGAGAAATGCACGAGTCAGAATAATTTACTTGTGACACAGTTCTATTGCACAATCTAGAGTATGAAAGAATGGGAAACATCTACTAATTGTCTTGTAGCCTCCTGATTATAAGTGTGGTGCACAACACATCCATATGCAAGACTCTGCTAGACATGACTTCATAGACACCCTAGGACACTTAACTCTGTGCTTGGATACCAAGTTTGTCACGACCCGAGCCTAAACCCAGGACGTTCCCAGCACTCGAGAACCATTGTTTGTCCCCAAGCGAACCCTCATCCTAGCTGACTACAAGTGAAAGACTAACTCAAACATACATAAGCATCAAACTGAAAGAAACTTTTCAATAGTTTATTGAATCTCTAACTTTTTTAATATATTGAGTATGAAATAAAAGTTTTCAATAAAATATTTAAAACTGAATGACTCTCCAAAACTGTCTATCTATGAAGTCTCTATTGTATAAACATGAGTGTTTGGACAAGACCCACGATACCTTAAAAAGATATTACTAACAACTCATAAAAATTGGAGTCCTTTGGAAGCAAGGAGGCCTCACTCATAAGCTGACGAGTGGATAAAGTGATCTCAATGAAACTCTTGTTGAGGATCCTAAGTACCTGAATCTGCATCATAAAATGATGCAGGTCGAATGTCATCATTACATTGAATGTACGAGTATGTAATAAGGCTGAGTAAGATAAATAAGTAAATTGAAATACTGAAGGTAAATGAACTGAAATATAATATAAATCTTAATGAAAATCATTTAAGCTTTAACCGTAAAAAAGCAACAATTGAAATACTGAACTGAAATATATAAAGAAATATTTACTTTACTTTACTTTACTTAAGAGTTTCTCTGACCGACAACGATCACTTATGTGCCTTTTGATGATACAACGTGTTACCCACATTGCTAGAGCCGCACTATATCATACTAGAGTATATAACGCAACTGAACTGATGGATTCACTAAAAATCCTTCTTCAGGCAGGTGAGGAATCGCTCGTTTTGTGTTACAATCCTATCTACGTTGGCGGTGTAGATTATAGAGTTTGAGTTATCTTAACTCTTACCCCAAATCATTGCTCAATACTATTCCCAAAATATAACTGTAAGCTCATGTAAAGGTACTCTCTTAGTTGAGATAATTTCTCAAAATACCTCTTTAAGAGGTAGTTGGAGTTGTAATAAGTCTTTATAAAATACTATGAAAAATCTTTATACTTTCTTGAAAATAGTGCTCTCTTTTTTAATTTAAAAATGATACATTCAAAACTATTTAAGTTCTCTTAAACTCTTTTTGAAAATAATGCTTTAAACTTTTCTCTTAAACTCACTTTAGTTTCCAAAATCAATGTCAGAAAATTTTACTGGCTCGAAATACATTTAGTAAAACTCAATATATAGGATTCATGTGGAACTACAATTATGAACAATAATTTAAAATTTTCAATGCATAAAGTATCACAATCTCATAATATAGGAATTTGATAAAATTGAGGGCAGAACCCTAGATTCAACTTGCTACTGACTGAATTGAGATATAGGGCATGAGGACGAACTAGTCCAATACTATGAATAACCTTGCATACCTAGAAGAACAAGGTTCTAGAAGAAGTTTAAATAAGAACTTTATTAGAAGACTTGAAACCCTAGCTTTTGTCTTTCTTGGGGTTCTCTTGGATATGAAGAATGGAGAAGAATTTTTTATTGAAAAACTTAGGATTCTCGAAGAGAATCTTGGGATTCTCGAAGAGAATCTTGGGATTCTCGAAGAGAATCTTGAACTTGGAGCCTTTAGATCTTGAGATATTGGAGAAATCATTTCTTAGAGTTCTTTATCATTAGAAGAATGAGAATTGGGGATTTTGAGAGTTGTTATATGTATAATGATGTTATTAGGTTGTATGATGGACTTAGAGAAGTTGATTGATGGTAAAAGGTCAGGAATACCCTTCTAAGAATGTAATAAGACCGTAAAAATAAAATAAAACGACCTTTTAATGAATCCCATTGGCTAAATCGGTGATCTGGAGATCTTCTCGCTGAAATAGTTGGTGAGATTCCCAATGGGACTTTAGATCGCCCAACTAGACAGAGACTTGAGATTTTTGGAACAATTCGGTGAGCTAATTTCGTGATTCGCCAACTCATTCGGCGGATCACCGATTGAGTAGGTGACCTCACTGAATTTCTTAGCCCGATATGTTACAGTAAAATGACCATAACTTTTTTCTCCAAACTTAAAATAAGGAAAACTCGGTGCGTTGTAAAGAGGACTCCTAAATCTTTAATTGGATAGGTTGTAGGTCATCTAATTCACTATATTCTTAGAGATATAGTTATTTGAAGTTGACCTATATATGAACTCATGCGAGAACTTAGCCGATATGAATGCTTTGAACTTGGCTTGGTGTTCGAGGTTCCTTATGACCCTAGATGAATTTTGATACTCTTGATAAACTTGGTGATGGACCTTAAAATAGGTGAGCAAGTAAGGCATCACCCGGTTCAAACTCATATACTTACGACGAACGATTTAAATTATAAGAGTAGAGTTGCGAGGTGTTACAGAATGATTCGGGTCTCAGCTTAGTAATTTTCGGGATATTATAGGCTAGTACCTACTTCGTTTTGTGGGCTTTTCCCTTCTATCATCACTTTGTCCGACAACTTACGTTAGTGTTCTATTCAGTGATCTGTAAAATTTTATCTTTTATGAATTTTTATTGAATTACTTTTGTGTGTTTGGTTATGAAAACTTTTTAAGCATTCTTGATGGAATCAGAATTGACGAAGAGACAACAAATAGAAAATAAAATCCGCCGCAACTTGATAAGGTACTTGTACCTATTAATATATTTTATAGGGAGTTGAAATGTTGTTATATTAATCATATCTCCAAAATCTTTTAAAGTTTGGCCGATATGGAAAAGTCACAATCCTTCGAAAAAGTCACAACTCTTTGAAAAAGTAACAACCCATTGAAAAAGTCGCAATCCTTCAATGTGAAAAGATGTTTGCTGTTAATATATTCTATAATATAAATAAATATAGTATGGAATATTTTGTATGATTTGAGCTAAGACTTTTGGTATTAGTACTTATCCAACTTCTTTGAGATAATCAATAAATCAGACCAATGGTCCATAAAGTTGATATATATATATATATATAGTTTGAAATATAGAATATGTACTAAATTGAGTGTTAAAAAGAGGAATAATAGAAAATATAGAAATTTTGTGGTTTAAAAATGTGAGAGAACCACTCTGTTTATAGCCAACAAAGGGTAGTATAAACAATGATTTATTGTGCCTTATTTGAAAAGTCACAACCCTTATTAAAAGTCACGATCTTTTGGAAAAGTCACAATCCTTCGAAAAAGTCACAACTCTTTGTAAAAGTAACAATCCTTCGAAAAAGCTACAACTCTTTGGAAAAGTCACTACCCTTTGGAAAATTCACAATTCTTCAATGTGAAAATGTGTCTTCTTTTAATATATTTTATATTATAATATAAATAAATATAGAATATGTATTAAATTGGGTGTTTTAAGAAGAAGAATAGAAAACTTAGAAAATTTATTGTTTAAAAATGTGAGCAACTCCTCTATTTATAGCCAACAAAGGTAGTACGAACATGTGTTTATTGTGCCTTATCAGAAAAGACACAACTCTTTAGAAAAGTCACAACTCTTTAGAAATGTAACAACTCTTTAGAAAAATCACAACTCTTTAGAAAAGTCACAACCCTTCAGAAAAGTCACACCCTTTTGAAATAGTCGCAACTCTTCTGAAAAGTCACAACCTTTTGAAAAGATCACAACTCATCGGAGAATTCACAACTTTTTGGAAAAGTCGCAACCTTTTGAAAAAGTCACAACTCTTTGAAAAAGTCTTAACCCTTCAATGTGAAAAGGTGTATATATGCTTTTAATATATTATATAATATAAACATTTAAATAAATGTAATATACCATAAAATATAAAAGATTTACTAAATTTGATGTTTGAAGTTGGGGTATTATAATAATTTAACATTCAAGTGAGTTAGATAGATAGATATGTTATCACGTATTTTTCACATATTTCTTCTTAAACCTTTCACATTCTTTATTCAGAAAAGTTTAAATGTTTCAATTGCTACTTTTCTATTATTTGTTAATGGTTAATATAGGAAAAAGTTAGGGAGTCTGAATTATTAAATCTATTGCTAGTTGTAACCTTTCTTGATTCTCCTATTTACTTGTAATTGTTTTTATTTCCTATATTTTTCCAATTGGTGCCCTCCAGAATAACAAATATGTGACTTGGTTTGTTCATAATTCTTTAGTTGTTCTTTTTTTTAAAATAATAATAATAATAATAATAATTTGTTTCAAAATGTTTTTAGTTTTTAAATATAATTAAGTAAAGTTTTTAAAAACTTAATGAGAGTCTAGAATAATAAAAAAAACACACATTTTAGAATACGAGGGGTTGGTATCTTTCACATGATTAATTTATTATGACATATTTAGGGTGTTTATGGACAATGACGTGGAAGAGCAAGAAAAACTAGTTGGTATTGATTAAAGAATGAATAATATCCCATCAAATTGAGTATCTTATACTTTGCATGCACATGTACCAAATAATAGAGAAAGTTATAAATAACTAATCTATGAAAAATCATATATTATATATATTAAAGAGAACCCTAGGCCCGCCTACATGGCGCCACCACAAATAAGGATTCTCTTTTAATTTATTTATTTCCAAAATTAGTCTTCCCTTTCATGAAAAGTTGTGACTTTTATGAAAAGTTGTGACTTTTATGAAAAGTTGTGACTTTTATGAAAAGTTGTGACTTTTATTGAAAAGTTGCGACTTTTATGAAGAGTTGCGACTTTTATGAAGATTTGCGACTTTTATGAAAGGCTGTAACATTTATGAAAGGTTGTGACCTTTCCGAAGAGTTGTGACTTTTCCAAAGAGTTATGACCTTTCTGGTAAGCCACAATAAGCATTTGTTCACACTACCCTTTGTTGTCTATAAATAGAGGCGTTTCCTCTCATTTTAAAACAACGAAAATTCTAAACTACTTCTTCTTCTGCACAATTAAATATTTGATTATGAACTACTTCTTCTTCTTCTTCTTCTGCACAATTAAATATTTGTGTACTTTGATCCTGTTTAGTGGCTCACTGACACTATTGTTTTTGTATCATTAGACTGGTGAATAAAATTGTTTCATCCTGAGAGAATCTATTTCTTTAAACCTCGGGTACTAGAGGGGAATGATTTTCTTAAGGAGACATTGTGCATTCAGTGGGCTCGATTTTTTCTTTTTGTTTCATTCTATTGTTACAGATCCTGGTATGTTTTTTTACCGTCATTAATTTATGCTTATGATATTAATTATTGTTTTGAGTACATGTTTTAAACTTTATTGTTTATGTTTTTGTAAAGTTATTGTTATAAGTATTTATTAGTGTAGACTCTATGTAAATCCAACTACTGTAGATTCACAAATAACTTTTTACAGAATACATTTATTTACAACATTCTCCAAAGAAATCTTTTCTTCTCCAAGAGATCAAGCCTAAAATTTTATATAATTTTTTGTTGTTGTCATAATAATGTTAATATTAACAATAGTAAAAAAAACATTGAAAGTCAAATGATAGAATTAAAACTAGCAATTAATTACAATTATATGATACACAATGATGACTATTCTCTCACACTAAAGTACTTTTTTGAACTTTTTCCCATTATCCCTTACTTCTCTTAAATCCTTTTCAAGGATCTTTAATGTTTTGTTTGTGCACAACTTCAATTCCAAAACACTATCATAACTATATTACATATGAAATTTGGATTTTGGAAGATTGCATTTTAATTTTAAAACACATAATGACTACACATTACTTATTGGTATATCATATGATTATGAAACCTTTGCTCTTGATAAACACATTAGTTTTATATATATTTAAAATATTTAATATATATATATATATATTTAAAATATTTAATATTTTGAAAGTAATTGATAGTGTTATACTAACGAAATTTTCAAAGAAGAAAATTGAGAAAAATATTTATTTGGCTCTCTAATTAAAGACACTATGTAGCCATGCATATAGATGATAAAAATAAACTAACCATTGTAAAATTTCTAAAGAAAATTAATGAATCTGTAAAATGAAATTATGTAAACTAGGAGAAAATAATGTTATGATTTGTAATTTTGCCTTTTGTTTTAATAAAACAAATGGTAAACTACAATTGAATAACCTCTATACTCTTAAAAACAAATTTATATAAAAATACTATAACATCAAAATACAAGAAACGTTCTATTCTAATAAATTTTAAAGAAAAATGTTCTAATCGCGCGAAGCGCGGGCCCATTTACTAGTATATATATAAAAGAGAACCCTAGGCCCGCCTACGTGGCGCCACCACAAACCAGAATTCTCTTTTAATTTATTTATTTCCAAAACTAGCCTTCCCATTTCATGAAAAGTTGTGACTTTTATGAAAAGTTGTAACTTTTATGAAAAGTTGTGACTTTTATGAAGAGTTGCAACTTTTATGAAGAGTTGCGACTTTGATGAAAAATTGTGACTCTTATGAAAGGTTGTGACCTTTCCGAAGGATTGTAACTTTTTCAAAGATTTGTGACATTTCCGATAAGGCACAATAAGCATTTGTTCACACTATCTTTTGTTGTCTATAAATAGAGGGATTTCCTGCCACTATTATTTGTAGTTTTTTTCCGCTATAGGGTAGTCTAATTCAAATACACTAATTAAGAAGTTTTTTTCATTCCTCAAAGTTTTCTTCCTCTTATTTCATGGAGCTTAATCTTTACTATAAGTCATAATGATTTATGTAATTATGACAATTTCTTTTGCTATTTTGGTGATTTTTTTTAACTCTGTTAAAAATTCAGCAAAGATGATTGAAAAATGATCTTCTCTTTTGTCCCTCTCTACATATTTTTTCGTATAAACGGAGAA
Source organism: Solanum etuberosum (assembly GCA_029582245.1). Lineage (NCBI taxonomy): Eukaryota > Viridiplantae > Streptophyta > Magnoliopsida > Solanales > Solanaceae > Solanum > Solanum etuberosum. Next base: position 83,347 of record JAJONR010001357.1, read on the forward strand.
AATTTATTTTGATTGCTATGCGCGGCATTACTAATCTTGCACCTCTCAGTCCACAATTCATAACGCTGCTGAAATGGTTGAATTCATTACATTTGGTTAAAACTTTTATTTCTGCCACTATTATTTGTAGGTTTTTTTCGCTATAGGGGAGTCAAATTCAAATACATTAATTAAACTTCTTATGAAGTGTGTTTCATTCCTCAAAGTTTTCTTCCTCATATTTCATGAAGCTTAATCTTTTACTGTAAGTCATAGTGATTCATGTATCTATTGCAATTTCTTTTTGCTATTTTGGTGACTTATTTTGAACTCTGTTACAAATTGCAGTGAGGATGATTGAAATTTTATCTTCTCTTTTGTCCTTTTCTACAGATTTTTTCATATACTTTTTGGGAAAATTGCTTGTGGGTTGTGCTATATTTGATAGCACACAACAACACATATGTGATAACTAATACAGAACCAATGATGAAGTTTGTTAAAAGAACCAAACAGATTGCTCTCTTGCTTGTCACAATTAGTATATTATTTTGATTATTTTTTCTTATGTACAAACAATTTGTATGCAATTGCACTCTTCCTAAAATATTAGTATAGAGACAATTAGTCCACTTCTTTTATCGCAAGTTAACTAATTTGCCATATTTCTTCGTCTCTTCTTTTTGGGCATAATAAGAGATCAAGTTTTCTTGAAACTAACAAATTTTCAAAATACACTATAACAAAAATAATTTTTATCGGCAATAAATATGCAAATTAACGAAGAGTGCTAGAGCCTTTACCGACATTAATTATTTGTCATTAGATTTAATGTTGCTATAGACTTTAGGGACATTTATAGAGAGAACCAATTGCCTATGAAAATACATATTTAGCGACAATTAAGCTATTAATTGTCGTTAAAGATCATTTTTACTGTAGTGATAACTCTTTATTTTGATAAAATTATTTGTTTTTTTGATAATGAAGTAATAACTCTTTTTTTTGGATTCTTTCAATTAAATTTGTGAATTGTAAACTTGGATACAGCCCGATAGGCTATCTTTTTGAAAAATATGTCAAGCAACATGCCTTTTTCTTCTTGATTGTTAAGGAAAGTAAGCGTCTTTATTATTGTTTGTGGATATTTGTGAGTTCAAGTGCTCACAAAATTATGCTGTGAGATTTTAATATGTTATATGTCAAATTTTTTGTTTAGAATATCCAGTTGTGAACAGTTCCATTCAGATGCCACCTACTGCTTGGTTGATAATTTCATTAATTCTTTGTAATTGCATACTATAATCATAACAATAACTACGGTTCAATTTCAAATAAGTTGAGGCCGGTGATATGAAACCTAAGCAATAGTATGAGACAATGAGGAAAAACATTTATGATACTAACAATTTTAGGGTCATTTAACATATACATGATACGACATACTATAATAAAAAGAGATTGATGGAGGTTTATAAGAAAGGAGCTGAAGGTCCCCCATTTGAATTTAGTTAATGATGTTCTTGTATGGACGTGATGTTCCACTTTACTTGGGAGTATTGTTCGAGGCTTTTTGGTCTCTTCTTTAATGTGTGATGTTGTTTTTTATAACTTCTTGGAATTTAGAAAATTTCATTACTTCTGACCAACTATTTCTATGGAGATTTTCTTAGACTTCTTTCTTATACTTAAAATCTCTCTAAGACTCATAATTTTTGTATAACAAAAACAAAAATTAAAAAATATAGCACTTCAAGATTTTGGAGGAACGCTTTGCCTTAACAAAAAATGTTTTTGACAATGTAGTGTATGTATCGAAAATACGAATATTACCGAATGATCATATGTAAGCTTAATACAATAGTTCAATCCCGTGCGAAGCACGAGTAATTTACCTAGTCATTCAATATTAAGAAACCAATTATATCAAAGAATAACATATTATAATTGAAAATATGTAGACGATAAAATTAATTAAAGAGTAAGAACTTCATAATCTTTCAAGTTCTTAATATATATGACAATACTAAATTTCTAATATTTCAAATATAAGAAAATAATAATTCATAGTCTTAACGAGGTCATGGAGTTAAAAGTAATAATTCACAAAATTTAAGAATGTTTTCATTAGTTAACTCAACTACTTCGGCAATCCAACAATAGTTGTCCACTAGACTAAAAATAGTTGTCTAATAATACTTGTTTAATTTGGAAAATTAAAAGACAATTTACCTTTTGTGTCTATTTTATCCTTGCTATTAAATATTATTTATCATGTAACACATTTTTTAAAGAATTAAATTAAATAAAATTAAAAAATAATAAAGTAATATTATACTTATTATTTATTGTTTGTTAATGGGTGTGCCAGTCAAAACTGGACAAGCATTGTTGGAGAGATAACGAATTTTGTAGAGAATGGTTGTGATTTGAATGTTTTGAGAGCAACAAACCAAAAGAGGGCAACGACCGGTATGGCCCACTGTCTTCTTCTTCGTCCTCCTTTCCGTCCCGTTTCTTCATCTTACGATAAAAAACAAACACACATTGCTTTTGCCTTTCCACATCACAATAATATTCCATCCCTTTTCCCACTTACATACACCAAATGTCCACCACCATCGCAACTCCGCCACAGCGCCACCACACTTTCTGGTGCCACGAATGCGACATGAGCGTCTTCCTCCTTCACCCACCCCCCAATAATCCTCGTTGCCCTCACTGCCATTCCGATTTCCTCGAACATATGGACTCTATTACCCCTACCATTCTTCCCCAATTTCCAAATCACTCTAACCCTACCTCTGACATTGAAACCCCCACCACTTTTACTCCCTCTGATGACAACTTCCTCCTCAATAGTCCTTATCTCCACCGTCTAATCCGCCATCTCACCACCACTAACGACGCTCCCACACCCAATCCTCACAACAATTCCGCTTCCAGATCAGCTGTCGCGGCACTTGAACTACTTCAAATTACCTCTTCCATGCTTGAGAATGATCCGGTTATTCCTTGTGCGGTTTGCAAAGACCAGTTTTTACTGGACATGCAAGTTAAAATGTTGCCTTGCAAACACATGTATCATTCTGATTGTATTTTACCATGGCTAGAAATGAACAATTCATGTCCAGTTTGTAGGTTCCAGTTACCTACGGAGGAAGATGAGGTTTGCCGTAGACGTCAGAATTTTGTTGCAGCAATGAGGTTGGAAGAGTTTCTGGGTGAGCAAGAGGATTTGTTTGGGTTTAGGCGCACACTTAGACGTGTTGCCAGGAGGCATCAGCTGGACAGGGAGGATACGACTAGGGGTGACAGTTTGGAGTTTCTGCTTTCCCCTACTCAGATTGGCCCGACCGGTCAAGGAGATGGGGTTGTTGCGAGGGCTAATAGTGTGGAGACCGTATCAAGTTGGCCGAATTGGCCACTCGAAAGTGGTAGTGAAGATGAAGTAGGTGGGAGTGGTAACACATTTGGTGGTTAATGGGATACGGTTGTCAGGTCTTGAAGTTGGCCTTCTTCTTTAAGCAGTGTTAAGGTATGCTAGATTGTTTTTTGCAGACTTAATTACTTATGTGGCTTCACTGTGCAATGTTGCTGTAAGTTCTATGCGATGTTTTTCTTATAATAAACTTGATTTATGTGGATTCTCTTTGTTTTCTTATTGGTTATGATTACTATATCTTGCAATCAACCTGCCGTAAATTACTTCTAGCCTATGTGGACAGATGAAGTACTTGCATTTTCTGCTTCTTAATCTGGGCATCTTTTGGCCCCATTTGGAGCACATAGGTTAGTGAGACGTATTCTTATTATGTTTCAATTGTGCATCAACTCTGCACCTATGGTTGATTATATTTATAGTATTCGAGAATGCAACATTTCTATCCCATGATAAAGAGGACCTATGAATAATGGAAGCTACAGAAAGTTGGTATATGGGCGATAGCATATAATTTGAAACTAATCTACCAAAGGTGTAATCAGGAAACCAGAGGAAGTGGTTAAGTACCATCTTTTGTTCAGATAAATTTACCCTCATCCAAGTAGGGGATAGAAATGGATTATAGTTACGACTGCATGCATTTCAAATTTTCTCTAGGCAACATGTTTTCTAGAAGTAAATACAGGTGCAATAGGGACTTACAATTGCTATGGGTTGTAGATTCATAAGCTGTTATTTTGTAAGTTGTGGAGGTATCCATTTCCTATTCTCTGAAGTATGTAGAGCTCTTACTTTGTGAGAGCTTGTATTTTGAAATACTAATTCAATCTTAAGTACACTAGAAAGTGTTGAAAGCCAAGATAACTAATGTAGTTAGTGTAAGAATATATTTAGGTTAGAAGTATGATACATTCTTATGTTTGTGTCATAAAAAGGAATTGTGGTAATTAGGGAAGTTTCATTAGTCTAAATTTTCCTTACTCTCTATAGTCTGAAATTTCCTTATATTCATACAGTTAAGCCATTATATGAGAAGCCATGTTATATGTTGTTATCATTTTAATTTAAGCAGTAGTTTTCTCTCTTTTTTTATTGGTAAAAGTATTGAATTGCAAACTGCTGCAAAGTATTTACATAGGAAAGCCTCATTACAGAAAGCCTCTACATCATTTGCAATTGCCATGTTGCACCAAATAATGTTGCTCGGACTCTTCAAAAATGCCAACGGGTGCGTGTCGGATTCGCCAAAAGTAGTGTATTTTTGAAGAATCCGAGACGGGTGCGGCATCAAAAGTGAAGAGTCCGTGCAACTAAGGGCCACCAATAAAACAGTAAATAAATGCATATGTTCTTAATGCCGATAATAGATTCCTTTCTGCTCTAAAAAATTCTTGTGTTCCTTTGCTTACGGATAATCCATGAATTGTTGACAGGCATCATATTCCATATCTTTTGCTTGTCCTTCCCCATCCCTTTTAAGCCCCAAGATTTTAGGAGCTAAGTAGTTGTAATAGGCATTAACCAGCTAACCACTCTAATGTTCAGAATGAAATGCCAGAAGATGCTTGATATCCTCATTTTGTCTTCCACATAAAGGACACCTGTTGCAGATATTGATCCCCTTTTCTGAAGCTTGTTTTCAGTAAGGTAAGTGTGCCACCAACCATGTCGAACAGTCCACCTTTAGGCGTGCTCTGTTTTCCCAGATGGTTTTCCACAGCCAATTAGAAAAGCTACCAGTTTGATTTTTTAATTGCTGGGAACATGTTCTAACTTTTCTGGTTTGTATCAGTGTTGATGATCTGGGAAAAGACCTTAATAGCTTCCATGTGACACTGCTTGTCAAGTCAAACATTTCCATTATGTCATAATCTTACTTTTCATGCCTCTCAGGTGTCCATTCTAGCAGCAATCTTATTCCGACCATAATATGGTCTATTAATTCAACTTCCTTTTCAAGAATCACATTCTGCAGAACTTCTTTGTTGATTTTGCTTTTTTATGGTATCAGATTTTGGGTATTGATCTCCTCCTATTAACATTTGAATTTTCAGTAACTGTTCCGGAAATGTCTTATTCTCTGGTCTGTCATAATGGGTGTATTTCCAGTCATTGTTTGGATTCAATTTTCAATTACTCTTCAGACACCAATTCAAGTTCCTACAAAGAGTTGCATCTCTATACTTATTTTGATGCCTAAGAATAGGTTCCGTTCTTTGTGGTGCTGTGAAAAGTACTTTTTTTTTAATGCACCCACCTCCCTAAAGCTCATAGCCGATGCTCAGCCTTAGCAGGTAGAATTCTTTTGCATCCTATCCTAGATCTAATCCAAATTCATTTTTTGCTCCTTTACAAGAAAAAACGAATATAACTTGGGGGTCGTTTGGTAACTCGTTAGACTTATGCAAGTATTAGTAATATATGGATTAGTTATGAGAGAATTTATGTATTATTTTATGCTAGAATTAGTTATGTAGGATTTAGTTATTCATGAATTAGTTATTCCACCTTCTCTTCGGCATAAAATAATATATAGATTCCCTCATAACTTATACATGTATTAGTTATGCAGGTTTCTAAATTGTAAGCCAAAAACCATATTAATTTTTATATAAATAACTTACCTCCTAACCAACTACCAAACATGGTATTACTTTTGCAGGATTTAATACCTTTATAACTCACCTCTCAACCAACTATCAAACGACCCCTTAGGGTTTAAAAGATAAACTTTTCATAAAGAGTTACGCTTTCTTCAGGAGTATAAATGCACCAAGGGGGTGTTACATTTTCTTAACAAAAAATGTTATCAAAGAAGTCCACGAAACTCAAGGATCTTCTAATCCATTTACATTACTCTGGTCAGTGTTATTAGAAGTCATTGTTTTGTCGCTTGAAGCGATGCAAAGCGAGGGTAATCGCTTCATAGGTGAAGGTATGCGCTTCAATCAAGTGTGTGCTTCAAACAATGTCGCATGAAGTGATCTAAACATAAAATGGTTATTTCTTTGGGTCTCAGCATTGAGTTTGATAAATAGCATTATTGAATATTGGATGTAATTAGTTATTTTAATTGCAATTTGATTATTATAGTACTAAAGTCATATGTGCTTTCAAAGGGTAGCGGATGCGGGTTTCCCTTGTCATAAAAAATAATAATTTAATTGTGCTTTCTATTTTTTTTTTCAATTGTGCACTTCACTTCTCGTTTTTCTCTTCAAGTCCTAAGGACCTTATCTCTTGTGCTTTTTACTTTTAAAACACAGGCTCTGTTTACCAAAAAAAGAAAAAAAGGATAAGGCTCTTGAAAAGCTGTGTTTTACTCCATGTATTAAAAATCATGAACTGGTGACCAATTATAATTAAGGACTGCATATAAATTATAATCATGCACTTATTAAAAAAAACAAGATGCGATTTCTAGATACGCTATTAAGTCAAAAGATTGGTCAGGTTTGTGAGAAATATAGGAAAAGAATATTATTGAATTGTTGTTGTGTCTACATTATTACATTGAGACCCTATTTATATACACTACAGTACAATCCTTTACCAAGTAGGATACTATTTACTATTCCTATTTCTATTTTAAGATTGTATAAACCTATTCCTATTCTAATAGGATTGTATAAATCTAGTAATGTTCTAACACTCCCCCTCAAGCTAGTGCATACAATTCATATACCTAGCTTGTTACAAATGTAATTAATACGAGGACCGATGAGAGGCTTGGTGAGATATCTACAAGTTGATCAGTCGACTTCACAAAATTGACAGTCAATCTCAATGTGCTTGTCTTCTCATTAAATGTTGGATTTGATGCAGAATGTCAGTCAATGTCAATGTGCTTAATCTTCTCATGAAATACTGAATTTGATGTATAATGCCGATAGAACACATAGTGATAAAATTACCGTGTTGAACTTCCCAAACCAAACTTGCAAAGACTGTTTCAGATCGTAGAGTGACTTATGTTGCGCCCAAACGCACACGCAAGTGTACGAGGTCGTGCAAGTATTAAAGTAGCTGTTTTTAAGAGCCGGGTATCGTACCCACAGGGACTTAAGATTAGACGTATTCAATTCTTCCAACAATTAAAATTTAGAACAAGTGTTATCAAGAAAAGTGATATGGGATTTTGAATGATTTATTTATCTAATTATTGAAGTAAACTACTACGATTCTATTTCAATTGGATTTCAAACAATGACTTGAGGAATTTCAGGGCTGCAGCCTGCTATGGATTCATGCAAATTATCTCATTTAATGGATGTCAATCGATTATCGAATCACTGATTTCAGAGTTAAATGTATGATCATGGTCTCTCGACCTCTAATTGCCTACAAAATCGTTGAGCGGGGATAGACTGAACCAATTACCAAGCATTACAATTTTGTCCATTCTATTAACTAAGCAATGTTTCTAGGTATATCCCTATCCTAGATACAAATCAACCCTAAACCTAGAGAAGATCATGCTCCTTTTTCCCCACGTTCTATCCTCTTATTCTTCTCCCGAGTTCAATTCGGACAAGACATTTATTTCAATGGTGGCCAGTCACGAAATACTAAAGTAAGAACAAAAGAGAGATTCATATGATAATCAAAATCAATCCATTAAAATCAATAAAATACAATCATCCTGTAGCCACAACCCTAGAACTAGGAAATTTAGCTACTCATAATACGATTCTCAATTTCACAATATTCAATTAACATAAAAGAGATCGAATGGAGAAACCTTTAGGAATAAACCCTAAGAACAGATGAAACAGCTCCCAAAGTCGTCGTTCTTCCAAACCCAGAAAAGGAATACTTATTAAAATAAAATCCGAGTCTATTTATAATTTAGGAAAAACGGCAAAAAATTGGAGCTCGTCTCCGCTCCTTTTAGTTTCAGCTTCAAATGACAATGTGGGGAAAATAAATAATTCTCTCTCCGCGACGCGGAGAGGGTGCATTGCCTCATATTTCACTTCATAATGGCTTTCACTTCTATTTGGCACCTTCTTACTAATGCTCTCGTGCTTGGACCCACTCTTTTCTTCATGATTTCCACTTTTTTGCTTGTTTTCTCCTTGTTTCCCAACCTACAATCACTAATCACAATGGTTAGTCCAAATGAAATGTATGACTTAAATCATACCCAAGCACCGGAATTTGTCCTTGAACATAGCTAAAATGAGGGTGTTATTTGGCGCCTAGGCATAAAAATACGCCCAAGATCAACTTACATAATCGACATACAAGGCTACTAAACTCCCCCTAAGCAACAAAGTGCTCAAAATCTAGTATAAAGTATATGGATCGTGTTGGAATAAATAGATGAGTCGATATTAAACAAGAAAGTCACCGAAAAATTTGTCAGAACGTGCTCATACGCTGGAGTATTAGATTTGATGGCTGAAAGTGGTCACAATCTAAGAAATAAAATTATATGGGTAGGGTCGGAATGATGGCACGACCCAACTAGAAAATAGAAATTATATAGGAAAGGTCGAATTGATGGCACGACCCTATTGAAAAAGAAAAATAATATGGGTAGGGTCGGAATGATGGCACGATCTTACTGAAAAAGAGAAATTATATGGGTAGGGTCAGAATGATGGCACAACCCTACGCAAATCAGATTTGAGGAGTCACTGGAAAGACGAATGGAACTATGCAAATCAAATATGAGGAGTCACTGCAAAGACACACGATGCTATGCAACTCAGATATGAGAAAGTAGTTTGGAAAAATCCACGGTACTACGCAAATTAAATATGAAAAGTAGTTCGGAGAGATACACGATGCTACGCAAATTAGATTTGCAAAAAAAGGTAGTCACCGGAAGGATGGCACGGTGTTACACAAATTAAATATGAAAAAGTAGTCACCGAAAAAATGGCACGGTGCTACGCAAATCAGATGTAAGAAAGTAGTCACCGGAATGATGGCACAGTGCTACATAAATCAAATATAAGAAAGTAGTCACTGGAATGATGGCATGGTGCTCTACATAAACAATGACAGATACATGGTTGACACAAAACAACCCTAGAAAGTCGCCAGCAATTGACGCACGGTGACCTCTCTGGCTAAGTTATCTTCCCCTGAATATGGCGTTCATGCATATATCATTGGCCCTACTTTTGTTAACATAATCATTGGCCAGACGGGCGGCATATATGGGTAATAGCCACCCGCCGACAGCGAAAACTCTTTGATTGTTTACCAAGATCGTAGAGGTTCTGATACCATGTGAGAAATATAAGAAAAGAACATTATTGAATTGTTGTTGTGTCTACTTTTTTTTTTTTGTTTCCCACCCGGTGTCCGAAGCCACATTGGAGCTCCGACTAAATCCGGATCGCGCTCTGCAGGGCCCATTCGGGGGTGACGCTCCCAACAAGATTTTCTCCATACCCAGGGCTCGAACCCGAGACCTCTGGTTAAGGGTGAAGCACTCCCACCAGTGTACCACAACCCATGTTTGTGTTGTTGTGTCTACATTATTACATTGAGTCCCTATTTATAGACACTACAATATAATCCTTTACCAAGTAGGATACTATTTACTATTCCTATTTCTATTTCTATTCTAAATAGGATTGTATAAATCTATTCCTATTCTAATAGGATTGTATAAACCTATTCCTATTCTAATAGGATTGTATAAACCTATTCATGTTCTAACAAGGTTCATAGCAACTTTCTTGCTACTACTCTGGATACTCTATAATGCATTTCATCCTAGGAAAGCTTAAATAAGTGGGACAACGTCAAATATTCTGGAGTAATTAAAATACAACAATCAGTCAATTATTCAACTAGGTTTCAATTTTGAGATTAGTTGGTCGCTATATTAATCCTTTACATTTCTGCCCTGTATTTATAGGATTCATTCTATTTAGACTATCTTTACGGTGACTGTCCACGTGCCAGAAACCTCCTCTGTTTATTTTTTTTGAAGTTTCTGGAACCCTCCTTTTTTGCCCACTTGGGATTGGCTATGCTTTACAAAGCTCATAAATTGATATTTAATTTCAATCTCTGATGTTAGACTATGAAATTTAAAGACACTAGAAAAAGAATTCAGTCTTCAACATTGAGCATCCCTTGAAATTTCTTTCACTGGGATATTCATATGAAAAGCTTCATCATCCTTTCCTTGGAGAAAACTTAGCTACAGATTTCTCACGTGTCAGAAGATGCTAATTCAAAGGTCATAAGTAGACTTCTTGGCTTCATGCCAAAAACTTACAATTGGAGGAAGTTTCTTCTCTGTGTTTGACACACTTATAAGAAAATTATCCATGTCAGTGTGCTTCATATCATTGACATTCCTAGGGATGACACATTTGAATTTATTAATAATTAAGCATTCAAAAACTCTTGGTGGATCCTAAGTTAGAACAATATCAAATAAACACCTCTACTTCAGTTTTCACTATTATGATATTTTATTTTCTTCTTGTGTCAGAAACCTATCAATTCAATTATGAAATGTTTTTTTAACCAATAATCATTTTTTCTGTGGTGTCTTGCTAAGCAGACACAATCATAGAAGGTACATAAACTGACCAGATACTTGAGAGGTCTGGGAATTGAATTTTCTAAAATCTGTTTTCTGTTTGCTGAATCAATCTATTAGATTCTCCCTCCACAAAAGCTTGCCTAAGTCGTCAATGGTAGTGAAGCTGGCAAATTTTGTGTTTATTTAAGTGTCCGTTTTACCATGGATAGTTTTCACTTTTTCCGGAATTTTATTCTGGCCGAAAACTATTTGGACAGAATTGTTATAATTTTCCTGAATTCATCTTCAAGTTGAATTCCAGAATTCAAAATACTCCAAAAAGTTGTTTTCACAATTTTCACTTCAACTCACTCACAAAATATCAAAAACAACTCCAACTAGTATTCATGTCCAAACACAATTCCAATTTCCAAATATCATAACTTGAAAACAAATACTACTCTTTTCCGAATTTCACAATTCTTATGTCCATATGGCCACTTATGTATTTCTCCATCCCCTACTTGTTTGGAAGTGCGGCGCTGTAGTTGTTATTATATCCAAGTATTTCTCCTTGTCACATAGTTTGGTGAAAATAACTTGTGGGGTAAGTAATTGTTATTGTATCGAAGTGTTTCTCCATCCGCTACTCAGAAAAACCCAGCACATATTCCTCCGATTCCTTATGAAAGATACAAAAGTTCTCGATTCCTTATAAAAGATACAAAAGCTTAACTCTGAAAGAAGCACTTCATGAAGTCACTCCATAAGATCCTTATTACCTTTTTTTGATTCCAAATCAAAGATTAACTTCATCGTTCATTTCACCTATACTACATTTCCTTATTCTTTGAGAAAAGAACCTATGGGGAGGGCTGATTAGCAGTAGGAACTCGAATTTTGCTTAGAAAATTCAAAAAGAAACATTTTATAACTCAAAAGTTTTAAAAGAAAGTATCGATCCAATTTCAAAAATTAGGAAGCAGAATTTGTGTTTGTGGAAATTATGAAGTAGTCAAATATGAAATTGAAGACACTAAAATTTGTGCACAATGTGGACTCGAATGTGTTGATTCTCATTTTGATCGAACCCGTCACTCCCCAAAATGGGAGGATACGTGGGACGACACCCGATGCCTGCCATGGCAACGAGCGAACCGAGTTAGTGTAGTGACTACCTACCTCATATCCGTATACCACAATTCAATCAATTAACTTCAATATACCATGTTTGTCACGCTCCAAAATGGGAGGAAGTGTGGCATGGCACCCGTATGCCTGCCAACTTGAACTGAGCGAACATATTTAGTGTAGTGACTGCCCACTTCATACCCATATACCGCAATTCAATTAATTAACCTCAATATTAAGTAGTGATTCTAAGTGAATAATATCAAATCAACATGCTCGTTAACCAAGTCAAAATAAAAATGTTATTTGCATATACAAACAGGAACCCATAACCCAAATATAATACAAGTTCGTCTATAAAGCCTCTATAAAATTACGAATGAAATATTAAAGTTATGAGACTAGTTCGTCCTATACAAAATGAAAATATAACAATGTGAATCCCACGACGGCATGATCTTAAATGTGGGATCACCAAAAGTATGAAACTGCAAGAATCCTAACCCATATACCGACCACCTTGCACCTAATTGTCGGCTAGACCTAACACCATTTAAACAAATGATGCATGAGTGTTAGCATACTTAGATATGCAAAACTGTTACCTTCTCCAAAAAAAGAAGAATACTTGGATATGCATCATAGCCACTCCCGTGATAGGGCCAGAGTTATACATATATATAAAAAGATGAGATATGGATTATATACACAATTTAATTCATCAAAGCATATAACGTGAACACTATTTATACCAGAGTTATACATATATATAAAAAGATGAGAGATGGATTATATACACAATTTAATTCATCAAAGCATATAACGTGAACACTATTTATATATACATGAGAGGTAAACCAAATCAAAATTTTGATTTATCAAAGCATGGAAGAAGCACCAATCACGTAAACCCTATTTTGATCTTTCTGAAGCTCATCAAGTGTCATATTATTCCACGATTTCGATGTCCATATCTCAAGTCTCATATCCATATGCATGTATACACTCAAGATGTTATTTGTGAGGCTCGATGTACTCTCCCCACCACAAAAGCTATGGTACACCGGGCTATAGAATCCACGGGCCCGATCATCCCCTCAACTAGATAACCAAAGCTACTCTGGGTGTAGAACCCACGGGTCCCTTTGATCGAATGAGCAATGGTACACCGGGGTGTTGAACCCACGAGTGTAGTCATCCCCTCGATCACATGAGCAAATCAATATCAAAGATTTGTAAAAATCTTGTTACTTTCATTTTCTCAAGTCATGGCCTTCGGCCGAATCCCTTTACTAAATCAAGTTTACAGTTTCACTTGATAATGCAAATTAAGAGTGATTCCAACAAGTCCATCAAAAGTATGCCATGGATTGTAATCAACAAGTAACAAAAAATTAAGTACATAATAAAGTACTGCGTAATAACTCCAAGAATCATTTAAAAAGCTTTAAATGATTTTATAACTTCCAAACTTGGCTGTTTAAGCATATTATAAATCTTAATCCCAACTACGGAGTAAACCATGCTAGCTTGTCCCGCATGTGCATGAGATCTCCTTAACATTATCATTAAAGTAATGAAGTTGTTTTTGAAAACATACAATTAGCTAGAAGTTCGGCATACCTCAAAGTCGCTTTAGTTAAGCTAAAAGTCACTCCAACCGTTTCAAATAACTCCAAAAATTCAATCTACATAAACAAACTCATAACTATTAACGTCTTGCAACAATATCAATTTAGTCAACTAATATTTCACACTTAATCTGAATTTTCGAAAATTCCATATTCATTCATTGTAGACGGTGGTTTGATTAATCACCTTAAATAATTTCAGCAATGCGTTAATACATTCATTCAAGCCATATACGTCAACTATTTACAACCCATAGGCACTATTCATCATCTCGTTCACCATTTTCACAACTTTCATTAATATCGAGTTAGAGTTTTTCTCTTATAGTCTAAGTTGCGCGGACTCTTCACTTTTGATGATGCACCCGTATTGGATTCTCTAAAAATATACTACTTTTGGAGAATCCGATAAGCACCCGTTCACATTTTTGAAGAGTTCGAGCAACATAGCTTATGGTTACCCCAACAATATCTTTCACAACCATAAATACTCATAAATAACTCACACTTATTGTTCAAAAAGTGTAGAAATTACCTTCTTGAAGAAAACCCAAAATTTCAACTTTAGGGATTTATTAAAGATCCTTGTTGTTCTTGATATAATCTCGTCAATCCAAAAGTGTAATGGTATCAATACAAATGTTAACTCCAACCAACACAAAATATAGGACCAAACTTACCTTGGTGGCATTGAAATGGATTCTTGGACAACGACCAATGACTACTGCTAGACAGGAGAGTTGCGGGTTTGGTTGCTCATTGTAAGGATGAAGAGACTTTTCTTTTAATGCCAATAGTTACTCCCGTTGTCCTGGACCCACTCAGTGGGAAAATTTTAAATTCCCAATTTTTGTGCCATGGAATATCATAGCATAGGATTTTAATACTTGCTCTTTAGCTGCTATATATATATTCACGGCAGCTGCTTCTATTTCATTCCTTTTCCTCTTTTGTTTTTTAGATTTCATCATCCACTTTACACATAAAAATATTCACACTCCATTCATGCACTTCCGAACCATGTTATATAAGTATTAACATGTTCGAATAATATTTTCCTTATTCCGTCGTCGTCGTTGATACAAAATAAATATTTCCTAGAATTGTAGGCAATGTCTCGTTACAGATTCATCGACTGGAATCCTAGAATTTGGCTAAAATAAACTGCGGAGGTGGTTACACCAGCTTGAGGGTTGTCGTAACAGTTTTTTTGGACACAATTGCCTGTTACTAGGAGTCTAGGATTTCTTAGTTGCATATGCATTCTTAGCAGGAATTTCGTCTGTAATGCCAAAATCAATTATGGGTTGAAGTGTCGCATTCCCATATTTATTTAGCAAAAAAAGAAAGAATAAACTAGCCAGGTTGTGCAAGTCAATAAGATTCTGTAAGATTTTCCTTTCGAGGGTAGTTTGTGATAGGTATGGCATGAGATTTTTATCCCCAAACAGGAGATTTGATTTCTCTCCATAGTTGTCGAAAAGTTAAGTCTCTAAAAGTTTGCTGAGCTAGATTCCTAGGCATACAAGCTTCCCAGATTAACCAAGTTAATCTATTTCATCAGAAGGATACCTAATCTCAAAAACGAATGAGAAACTTGAATAAAGTTCTTTTCCTTGAGTGGCTACGGGAGTTTGTGCATGTAACTTTGTTGTTTGGCAGGGTAGAGTTCAACAGGTTTGCTTCTTCGCAGTGGTTTCTCATTGGTAAGCAAAGTTCAGTATCCTTGTTAGTGTCTTCTTTGCCATTCTTTTTCCTCCTACAGAAAAAACTAGCATTGCTCCTTCGATTTGGTTCCTTCTTGCAAACCATCATGAGCACCTTTTCTGATCAGTTGGTTAAATGATGTCATTACATTGGATCTAAGGAAGCTAAATTATCTGCGACTGAGTAGCTGTCTCTACTGCGGTTTACTCCTTGAGAGTCTCGGAAGGAGCATTCTGCCTATGTTGAGGACTGGTTGGGAGAGTGAGGTGATGGTTGTCAGTCTTGTCACGTCCTTCCAGAATTTGGATTATTCCATATTACAACAGTTTTCTTGAGCTATCTCTGATGTATTCGCAATGTCTTTACTCTCTCAGTCTCTTTCTTTGGCGTTTTTGTTCACGGACTGCATGGATCAGTCAGGTCAAAATTTAAAAATTACTCATGACAATTTAATCGAGCATACTGGGCAGACATTGTTAATGTTGGATCCCAAAGAGAATTGGCATCTGGGCACATTTAAATTATCTTTTCATTTTCTCTGTTCATAATTATATAATACCAAGTTGGGGCTTGGTTAGGACAATTGAATTAAACTTCACTTCTAGGCCTGTATTAGGTTTGAGACATCGGTTTCTGCATGGCTGCATACTGCAGCAGCTGTAATGACTCGGACAAGTAACGCATGAACTTATGTAGGTAAGTTGCAAACTTTTGACTTCTCCTTTCCAACGATATCCTTGAAGGTGATACATATTCATTCAGTAATTGGTGGATTTTAAAGAATAATAATATCTTACTGATTTTTATTGCCTAAAGGAATAAAGGATAGAACAATAAAATCAAAGAGAATATTACTTATTAGTATTATTATGCATTAATTGCGTGTATATATCAGATGATCCTTTGAAGGGTTAGATCTTTTAGACTTTTGCCTGTGTTACCTTCTGTAAGATCATGGTAGGACGGGATTTTATGGGCTACTAGTGGGACTTTGGAAAATCAAATATGGAAGTCTTTGTTGGGTCTGTTTATTTTGATCTTTTAAGTGACATTTTGTTTGAGCTGAAACGCATACGCGAGATTTCTATATCACTGATGCACTGATTTTGTTTATTATGTATTTTGTTGATTTCGACTCTTTTTTATATTTCATTTTGCAGGTACTGTATAGTTGTTACTACTAATTAGGAACATCCAAGAGAATAATTTTGCCATAAATCTTCCGGAGAATTGTAAATCATGATGCATAACCACGCTTCTGCCAATAATCAAACTAGCAATTGTTAAAATCCTGTAATTTTTGTTATGGCAATTTCATGTGTTGCTTGTCAAAATAGTAGTCTATTGTGATACCTCTACAAGCAATAATAACATTCTCAAATTTTGGTTGAAGCTGGATATTGTCTATTTGTGTACGTTTCTGCTCATTTATGCTGACTTGCTTTTGTATAAAAAAAATAATACTCTCTTCGTCTTGTTTATGTGGCATCATTTAACTCAATATCATATTTTGAGAAAAAAAAAAGGCTTTTAAAATTTATGGTTTGAAATAATTTTTTAGATATTTGTGTGATTGTAAATTATCTCATTAAGGGTAAAATGAGATTTTAAAGTTAAATTGTTTCTAATTATGTTTCATTTTGATAGAGACTAAAAAGTCAAGTGTGTCACATAAAATGAGATAGAGGGAGTTATTATATTAAGTTATGATTTTGCTGTTTAAATACATTAAATTATATTGATTCAAACAAGAGATCCCTAATAGAGTATAGACAAAAGAACAAAATAAATATTGTAAAGACAACACAATTTTCTCTTAAGAATGAAGTAGATGAAAGCTGATAATGAGTGATTGTTATCCCACGTTTCAACACAACCTGGAACAAATCTATACCAACAAAAGATATAACGAGAGTAATATCAGTGAGAAATGAGATAGAGGGAGTTATTATATTAAGTTATGATTTTGCTGTTTAAATACATTAAATTATATTGATTCAAACAAGAGATCCCTAATAGAGTATAGACAAAAGAACAAAATAAATATTGTAAAGACAACACAATTTTCTCTTAAGAATGAAGTAGATGAAAGCTGATAATGAGTGATTGTTATCCCACGTTTCAACACAACCTGGAACAAATCTATACCAACAAAAGATATAACGAGAGTAATATCAGTGAGAAATGAGATAGAGGGAGTTATTATATTAAGTTATGATTTTGCTGTTTAAATACATTAAATTATATTGATTCAAACAAGAGATCCCTAATAGAGTATAGACAAAAGAACAAAATAAATATTGTAAAGACAACACAATTTTCTCTTAAGAATGAAGTAGATGAAAGCTGATAATGAGTGATTGTTATCCCACGTTTCAACACAACCTGGAACAAATCTATACCAACAAAAGATATAACGAGAGTAATATCAGT